>CM055127.1:45746190-45953690 GCA_029206835.1 Rana muscosa
ATGCAAGTTCATACCACTAGGAGGAGTGCTGGGAGTCTTGCGGGGGAAGAGTTAATGAGCCCAGCTGAATCAAGTGGCTCATTGAGGCCTCTACAAGAACTCCCAGCATGCTAAGGGAGATGCTCCATCCTGGAACCAGTTCTGTGTTGTGCAAGACTGGGGAGTGTGTTTCTGTCCTGTGCGGTGAGACAAAGCCTGTGTGGCTAAAAACTTCAAAAACAGGGAGATAGGGGCTGGGGCAGCACAAGGCTGCACCTAGTTGTCAGACAGGGAACCTACGTGTGTAGTAAGCGGTCAAGCTGACCAGGATTTCTTTTTTTATGTTTCTTTTGTTTTGCTGTTTTTCCACTGTAAATAGTTTTAACCGCACCTTTTGTTTTTGCAACTACAAACTCTGTCTGCTGTGCCTGTTTTTGTGTGGTGAAACCATCCAGGGGGTCACACACACCCGCTGCCGAGCTAACCCCCTCACAGTTGGTGGAGAACCAGTGGCAGTTTTTTTAAGGCCAGCATGGAGGAGATATTGAAACAGCTGGCTCTAGCAAATGCCAATCAGCAGCAGACAAATGCAGGTTTGCAAAAGAGCCTTTTAGCTCAACAACAGAGCTTTGCATCCCAGCAGCAAGCTCATCAACAGAGCCTTGCAGCCCAGCAGCAAGCTCATCAACAGAGCCCTGCAGCCCAGCAGCAAGCTCACCAACAGAGTCTGGAAGCTCAGCAACAAGCCCTGCAGCAATCGGAGGCCCGTTTCATAGACCTGTTGCAGAAGCAAGAGCAGAGACTACTACAAATGGAAACAGTAATGCAGCAACGTCTGCAGACCAGTGAGGAAAGTCGTTCCACTAATATGGCGTCCTTTGGGGTGAGTCGTTTATTGACAAAAATGACTGGAGAGGATGATCCAGAGGTGTTTTTGACCACATTTGAAAGGACTGCTGAAAGAGAAAAGTGGCCTAAGGAGCAGTGGGCTGGACTGGTGGCTCCTCTGTTAACTGGTGAATCGCAGAAAGCTTACTATGACCTAGAGCCTGACCAAGCAAAAGACTATGTGATGCTAAAAACTGAAATATTGGCACGGCTGGGTGTCACCCTGGCTGTCCGGGCTCAGCGTGTGCATAACTGGACTTTCCGGCTTGGAAAACCACCCAGGTCTCAAATGTATGATCTCATTCACCTGAGCAGGAAGTGGCTACAGCCAGAGACTTTGTCCGCACTAAAGATTGTGGAACGTGTTGTGATGGATCGTTTCTTGAGAGCTCTTCCTACTGCCATCCAAAAGTGGGTAAGCCATGGAGACCCAGAAACAGCCGATAATCTTGTGGATCGTGTAGAGAAGTACTTCGCTACAGAGAACCTGACTGCCTCTTCCAGAGACTCACGGACTTTCCACCCTAAGACCAGACCATCCCCAGTGGCGGGTAAGATGATTCCAAGGGGTGAGGGTGGAGAGAGTGAGAGGGTGGGAGTTTTACCCAAGGTTTGGCAAGAACAGCCTGGGAAGTCAGGGGCTCAAGAGGCAGCAAGAAGGATTGTTTGTTACCGCTGCCGACAAGAGGGACATATTGCAGCAAATTGCCCGGTTGTGGATGAACCCATGCAATGTGACTTTCTAACGGACAGACGTCAGTCGCTGTTTGCGACAGTCGCATGCACTGCCATTCAGGGAACTGAGAAACATTTATGCAAAATGTGTGTGAAGCCCCATACACACTATCAGTTTTCTTGCAGGTTTTTCTCTTCAGGTTTACCAAAACCATCTAATATGAGGTCAAACCTTAAGAGTTTCAATTCGTATGCAATCAGGCAGGCCCTTGCACTACATGGTTTTGGTAAACCTGAAGAGAAAAACCTGCAAGAAAACTGATAGTGTGTATGGGGCTTTAATGGTAGAAATGTTGTTGTATTGCTGGATTCAGGTAGCCTCGTGACACTGATAAAGGCTGAATTAGTTACTACAGAGGTTTCTGGGAATAGCAAGGTAGCGGTTATTTGTGTGCATGGGGACACCCGAGAGTATCCAGTGACTACAGTGTGTTTTGAGACCCCCAAAGGTACCCTCTCTCATCGGGTGGGATTAATGTCTCACTTGCCCCATGATGCCATTGTGGGAAGGGATTTTCCAAAGTTCTGGGAACTATGGGATTGTCCTGAGCCCCCCACTGGTGCCCCTATATACCAGGAATGTGATAGCCAGAATTCCTCTGAGAGTGGCGAGGACTCTCCAGAATCTCCCTTGTCGGTATTGGCAAGGGAGAATCGAGAAACTGGGGAGGAGCCAACATCCTCAGACGAAAATATGCCGTCTGTGGAGTTTTCTGATCTCGAGGTTCACAAGGAAAGTTTTGCCACAGAACAGTTAAAAGACCCCACCCTAATAAAGGCACGGGAAAACGTAGTGGAAATAGATGGCGAGTTAGTGAACCCAGATGAGACCTGCACTTACCCATACTTCATCGTGGAAAAGGACCTACTGTATCGGGTGGCTAAAAGGGCAGAAGAAACCATTGAGCAGCTTGTGGTGCCCAAACCTTACAGGAAGTTGGTGTTAGAGTTGGCCCATGGGCACATTCTTGGAGGTCATCTGGGGACAGAGAAAACCCGAGAGAGAGTATTGCAGAGATTCTATTGGCCTGGGGTCATGAAGGAAACAGAAAATTATTGTTCCTCCTGCCCTGTGTGTCAGAGGTCGGCACCGATGCCACATTTCCGTAACCCGATGGTACCTCTTCCCATCATTGAGGTCCCCTTTGAGAGGATCACAATGGATTTGGTAGGTCCGATAATGAAGTACGCTAGGGGGCACCAGTAAATTTTGGTTATAATGGACTATGCCACCCGTTATCCGGAAGCGATTCCTCTCTGAAATACATTGGCCAAAACCATAGCCAGAGAGCTATCTCTTGATTTTAGCCGTGTGGGTATTTGTAAAGAACTGCTTACTGACCAAGGTACACCCTTTTATGTCCCGGGTTATGAAAGAGCTGTGTAAGTTGTTCAAAGTGACACAATTGCGTACATCTGTGTATCACCCCCAAACAGATGGGTTGGTTGAAAGATTCAACAAAACCCTAAAACAAATGTTAAAGAAGGTGGTGGATAATAGGGATGAGCCGAACACCCCCGGGTTCGGTTCGCACCAGAACCTTCGAACGGACCGAAAGTTCGCGCGAATTTTCGAACCCTATTCGTTATAATGGACGCGAACGTTCGAAATCAAAATTGCTAATTACAACGGCCAATATGCATGTTAATGTCATAAAACAGGTTTGGGGACCCGGGTCCTGCCCCAGGGGACATATATCAATGCAAAAAGAAATTTTAAAAACTAAAGTTTTTTCGGGAGCAGTCATTTTAATGATGCATAAAGTGAAAAAAAAAAAAGTGACATTTTCCTTTAAATATGGTACCTGGGGGGTGTCTAAAGTATGCCTGTGAAGTGGCATGTGTTTCCCGTGTTTAGAACTGTCCTTGCACAAAATGACATTTGTAAAGGAAAAAAAGAAGCCATTTAAAACCACTTGCGGCTTTAATGTCATGTCTTGTCCTGGCCGCCATATGGCTGAAAATCCTTGAGAAAAATGGCATGGCTACCCCATCACCCCCCCCCCCACCCCAGCCCCTTTGGGTCTTGTATGGATACTAAGGGGGACCCCGCACCCAAAATAAAACCCTATACCTACAACCCTATATACTCTGAACAGCAGTATATAGGTGGTGCAAACAAGACATGGACTGTAGGTTTGTTCTTAAGTAGAATCTGAACAGGTACATTATGAAGTGTAGCTACATCCCAAAAAAATCAATTTTTAAGCTTTTTGGAGAACATAGGGAGGGGTTATCACCCCTGTAACATTTGCTGTCTTTGCACATCTGTTCAGAACATGTCACCTCACTTTCCGTCCGAATGACAAATGTTTTTGGAAAAGTGGGGTTTTAATTGAAACAAGGATTGGTGATAAAGCATCAGTAGAGAGGAGATACCTTTTTCCCAAATTAAATCTAACAGGATAGAATTTTCCTTCCTAGGGGTAGATTTCCTCTCACTTCCTGTTTTCTCTTGCCGTTTGCAAGTAGGAGTCGTTTGTAAGTTGGATGTTTGAAAGTAGGGGCCTGCCGTATATACTCTGCAGAAATTTGCCCTATTAGATGTTGGTGTAGCCACAAGACTGGTGGGCACAGGAATGGGCCCTGCTGTGAGTTAATAGATCAAGATTTGTACTTGCATGCACCTGTTGAACCGGGCAGAAAAATTGGGCCTTTGGTGGTGGTGGTGGTGGTGGTGGACGGTGTTGCCACAAGACTGTAGGCCCTCATAGTTACTCTTGGTGGGCGCAGGAATGGGCCCTGCTGTGAACTATTAGATCAAGATTTGTAATTACACGCCCCTGTTAAACAGGGGCTGAAAAATTGTGCCTTAGGCATTGGTGCTGGTGCCACAACACTGCAACCCCTCACAGATACTGTACTTGGAGCACAGCAGTCACACCTGTTGCGAAGCATCTTTTTAAAAAATTGTAATTACACGCCCCTGTTATACAGGGGCTGAAAAATTGTGCCTTAGGCACTGGTGTGGTGGCATGGATCATTGAGGAGGAGGAAGAGGATAGTCAGTGAACATAACAGGACAGTCACTCAGCATCAGCATAGGCAGTCTTGAAGGGATGTGACATTATAAATTATTCCGTTATATCCGCCTCAGGTGTCTGGTAGCTGGTGGTGATCCAAGACTGATTCATTTTTATGAAGGTCAGTCGATCAACCGAGTCGGTGGACAGGCGCACCCTATGATCGGTGACAAATCCTCCAGCAGCACTGAATGTGCGTTCGGAAAGAACGCTGGATGCAGGACAGGCCAGTAGCTCAATTGCATACTGTGCAAGCTCTGGCCAGTGATCCATCCTCAGGACCCAGTAAGCCAGAGGATTTTCGGTGGGAAAGGTGTCCAAGTCTGACCTTGCCCCTAGGTATTCCTGCACCATGTATATCAGACGCTGGCGATGGTTGCTGGAACCGATCATACCTTGGGGCTGCGGACTAAAAAATTGTCTGAACGCATCGGTCAGACGTCCACCTTCCCCACCGCTCCTTCTGCTACTGACCGAAGCCTCAGCAACTCGTCGTCCAGGACCAGGAGTTTGTAACCTCCCAGTTTCTGGGAACGCGTTGCACAGACCTTTCTGCAAGGCCTCCCTGAGATGTCTCATCCTCTGCTCCCTCTGCGACGGCAAGATAAGGTCCGCAACCTTACCCTTGTACCGTGGATCAAGGAGAGTGGCCAGCCAGTAATGGTCACTCTCCTTGATCCGAAGAACACGAGGATCCTTCCGCAGGCTTTGCAGGATCAGGGAGGCCATGCAGCGTAGGTTAGCTGAGGCATTCGGTCCGGAGTCTTCTGGGTCACTGAGGATGACATGATCGCCAGCCACCTCCTCCCAGCCACGTACAAGTCCACTGGTTTGTTGGGACTGTACATCATCCCTAAAAGACTGCTGCTGCTGATGCTGAGTGCCAGGCTCCACCTCCATGCTCACACAATCCTCCTCCTCCTCCTCCTCTTCCTGTGTGATGGGTGGGACAGAAGGAACATTGTCTGGATAAAGGGGGCCTTGAGAGACAAGGAAGTCCTCCTCTTCCTGCCTCTGTTCTGCCTCAAGTGCCCTGTCCATTATCCCACGCAGCGTATGCTCCAACAGGTGGACAAGAGGTACAGTGTCACTGATGCATGCACTGTCACTGCTCACCATCCTCGTGGCCTCCTCAAATGGTGAGAGGACAGTGCATGCATCCCTGATCATGCTCCACTGGCGTGGGGAAAAAAAGCCAAGCTCCCCTGACCCTGTCCTGGTGCCGTAGTCGCAAAGGTACTCATTGATGGCCCTCTGCTGCGTGTGCAGTCGCTGCAGCATGGCCAACGTTGAGTTCCACCTGGTGGGCATGTCACATATTAGGCGGTTCTTGGGCAGGTTCAGCTCCTTTTGCAGCTCAGTCAGCCGAGCACTGGCATTATAAGATCGGCGGAAATGTACACAGACTTTCCTGGCCTGCCTCAGGACATCCTGTAAGCCTGGGAACCTGCCCAAGAACCGCTGCACCACCAGGTTGAGGACGTGAGCCATACAGGGCACATGGGTGAGCTGCCCCTGTCGCAGGGCGGAGAGGAGGTTGGTGCCATTATCAGAAACGACCATTCCTGGCTTAAGCTGGCGTGGCGTCAACCACCTCTCAGCCTGCCCCTGCAGAGCTGCCAGAACCTCTGGCCCAGTGTGGCTCCTGTCCCCCAAACACACCAGCGCAAGCACGGCATGGCATCTTTTTGCCTGCGTACTCGCGTAGCCCCTTGTACGCCTACGGAGCACTGCTGGTTCCGAGGACAGAGCACTCGAAGAGTACATGGAGGAAGAAGAAGAGGAGGGGGTGGAGGAGAGAGGTGTGTCACAACCAGTAGTAGCATTTTGGAGGCGTGGTGGCGGAACAACCTCCAACACTACTGCACCTTGTCCTGCATCCCTCCCAGCTGCCAATACAGTGACCCAATGGGCCGTGAAAGAAAGATAACGTCCCTGTCCATGCCTGCTGGACCATGAGTCAGCGGTAATATGCACCTTACCGCTGACCGCCCTGTCCAGCGAGGCATGGACATTGCCTTCCACATGCCAGTAGAGAGACGGAATCGCCTTCCGTGAGAAAAAGTGGCGTTTGGGAACCTGCCACTGAGGAACCGCACATTGAACAAACTCACGGAAGGGGGCCGAGTCTATCAACTGAAAAGGCAGCAGTTGAAGTGCTAGCAATTTAGCCAAGCTAGCATTCAACCGCTGGGCATGTGGATGGCTGGGAGTATACTTCTTTCGACGGTCCAGCAGCTGGGGCAGGGAAATTTGCCTGCTACAATCGGACGTCGGTGTACTGCAAGTACTTGGTTGTGACACACCTAATTCTACACCTTCAGTCCTCTCAGAGCAGCTTTCAGAGAGGACTGAAGATATAGTGGGGATGGAGATCCCAGCTGATGAGGAGCAAGGAGAGGTCCGCTTTGTTCTTTGGTGTGGGTCTTTTATGTGTGCTTGCCAACGAGCTGCATGGCAGGTCGACATATGTCTGCTCATGCTTGTGGTGCCCAAGCGGCTGATGTTTTGGCCACGCGAGATACGCTTGAGACAAATATTGCAAATAGCAGTGGTGCGATCTGATGCACTCGTCTCAAAAAAGCCCACACCAAAGAACTTTTGTGATAACGTGCAGAGGCAGCGCCCTGCACAGGCGGAGCTCTGCGGTGTGGTACAGTTGCTGTGCTGGTCTCTAGCTGGCCTCCAGGGGGCATCCTGCCTCGTTGGACATGTGACGCTGCATCCTCCTCCTCCTCCTCCTCTCTCCCTTCAGGCACCCACGTGGAGTCAGTGACCTCATCATCCCCTCCCTCTTCACCACTAGAGCAAACCTGGCAGTAAGCTGCAGCTGGTGGAACACTACTGCCAGATTGCTGTCCTTCAGCATCCCCTCTCTCTGCGCGCACACTACTGACTTCCTCAAGCTGGGTATCATCATCCGAGCCTTCGAATCGTTGGGCATCCTCCTGGAGCATGTACCCAACACTGTGCTCAAACAGTTCGGGGGACTCCTCAGGAGGACATGGTGGGTCTAGGGAAGGGGTGGCTGATGATGCCATTGAGTACGCGTTGGCAGCTGCTCTGCCAGTACCCTGAGCCTGGGTGAGAGAGGATGAGGAGGATGAGGAGGGCTTGGTCATCCATTCTACCAAGCCTTCGGCATGATGCGGCTCCACATGTCCAGCTGCCGAAAACAAAGACAAGCGTGTCCCATGGCCACGTGCTGATGACGATGCACGACCACGTCCACGGCCAGCACTGTTGTCTCTAGAAACAGAGCCTGCCTGCCCTGTGTTCTTGCCTCGGCACGCTCTGCCTCTCCTTGGCGGTCTTCCAGCCATTGTAGTCGGTAGTGTATATAGTATAAAAAATAGAACTCCTATGTGTGCTCACAACACACTGTAGGTCCTATGGGTGCTGACACTAACACACTATAGGTACTATGTGTGCTGCTGACAAGAAAATATAGGAGCTCTGTTTGCTGCCACTAACACACTAGAAGTCCTATGGGTGCTGCTGAGAAGAAAATATAGGAGCTCTGTGTGATGCCACTAACACACTAGAAGTCCTATGGGTGCTGCTGAGAAGAAAATATAGGAGCTCTGTTTGCTGCCACTAACACACTAGAAGTCCTATGGGTGCTGCTGAGAACAAAATATAGGAGCTCTGTTTGCTGCCACTAACACACTAGAAGTCCTATGGGTGCTGCTGAGAAGAAAATATAGGAGCTCTGTTTGCTGCCACTAACACACTAGAAGTCCTATGGGTGCTGCTGAGAAGAAAATATAGGAGCTCTGTTTGCTGCCACTAACACACTAGAAGTCCTATGGGTGCTGCTGAGAAGAAAATATAGGAGCTCTGTTTGCTGCCACTAACACACTAGAAGTCCTATGGGTGCTGCTGAGAAGAAAATATAGGAGCTCTGTGTGATGCCACTAACACACTAGAAGTCCTATGGGTGCTGCTGAGATGAAAATATAGGAACTCTGTGTGATGCCACTAACACATTAGAAGTCCTATGGGTGCTGCTGAGAAGAAAATATAGGAGCTCTGTTTGCTGCCACTAACACACTAGAAGTCCTATGGGTGCTGCTGAGAAGAAAATATAGGAGCTCTGTGTGATGCCACTAACACACTAGAAGTCCTATGGGTGCTGCTGAGAAGAAAATATAGGAGCTCTGTTTGCTGCCACTAACACACTAGAAGTCCTATGGGTGCTGCTGAGAAGAAAATATAGGAGCTCTGTGTGATGCCACTAACACACTAGAAGTCCTATGGGTGCTGCTGAGAAGAAAATATAGGAGCTCTGTTTGCTGCCACTAACACACTAGAAGTCATATGGGTGCTGCTGAGAAGAAAATATAGGAGCTCTGTTTGCTGCCACTAACACACTAGAAGTCCTATGGGTGCTGCTGAGAAGAAAATATAGGAGCTCTGTTTGCTGCCACTAACACACTAGAAGTCCTATGGGTGCTGCTGAGAAGAAAATATAGGAGCTCTGTTTGCTGCCACTAACACACTAGAAGTCCTATGGGTGCTGCTGAGAAGAAAATATAGGAGCTCTGTGTGATGCCACTAACACACTAGAAGTCCTATGGGTGCTGCTGAGAAGAAAATATAGGAGCTCTGTTTGCTGCCACTAACACACTAGAAGTCCTATGGGTGCTGCTGAGAAGAAAATATAGGAGCTCTGTTTGCTGCCACTAACACACTAGAAGTCCTATGGGTGCTGCTGAGAAGAAAATATAGGAGCTCTGTTTGCTGCCACTAACACACTAGAAGTCCTATGGGTGCTGCTGAGAAGAAAATATAGGAGCTCTGTGTGATGCCACTAACACACTAGAAGTCCTATGGGTGCTTCTGAGATGAAAATATAGGAACTCTGTGTGATGCCACTAACACATTAGAAGTCCTATGGGTGCTGCTAAGAAGAAAATATAGGAGCTCTGTTTGCTGCCACTAACACACTAGAAGTCCTATGGGTGCTGCTGAGAAGAAAATATAGGAGCTCTGTGTGATGCCACTAACACACTAGAAGTCCTATGGGTGCTTCTGAGATGAAAATATAGGAGCTCTGTGTGATGCCACTAACACACTAGAAGTCCTATGGGTGCTGCTGAGAAGAAAATATAGGAGCTCTGTGTGATGCCACTAACACACTAGAAGTCCTATGGGTGCTTCTGAGATGAAAATATAGGAACTCTGTGTGATGCCACTAACACACTAGAAGTCCTATGGGTGCTGCTGAGAAGAAAATATAGGAGCTCTGTTTGCTGCCACTAACACACTAGAAGTCCTATGGGTGCTGCTGAGAAGAAAATATAGGAGCTCTGTGTGATGCCACTAACACACTAGAAGTCCTATGGGTGCTGCTGAGAAGAAAATATAGGAGCTCTGTTTGCTGCCACTAACACACTAGAAGTCCTATGGGTGCTGCTGAGAAGAAAATATAGGAGCTCTGTTTGCTGCCACTAACACACTAGAAGTCCTATGGGTGCTGCTGAGAAGAAAATATAGGAGCTCTGTGTGATGCCACTAACACACTAGAAGTCCTATGGGTGCTGCTGAGAAGAAAATATAGGAGCTCTGTTTGCTGCCACTAACACACTAGAAGTCCTATGGGTGCTGCTGAGAAGAAAATATAGGAGCTCTGTGTGATGCCACTAACACACTAGAAGTCCTATGGGTGCTGCTGAGAAGAAAATATAGGAGCTCTGTTTGCTGCCACTAACACACTAGAAGTCCTATGGGTGCTGCTGAGAAGAAAATATAGGAGCTCTGTTTGCTGCCACTAACACACTAGAAGCCCTATGGGTGCTGCTGAGAAGAAAATATAGGAGCTCTGTGTGATGCCACTAACACACTAGAAGTCCTATGGGTGCTGCTGAGAAGAAAATATAGGAGCTCTGTTTGCTGCCACTAACACACTAGAAGTCCTATGGGTGCTGCTGAGAAGAAAATATAGGAGCTCTGTGTGATGCCACTAACACACTAGAAGTCCTATGGGTGCTGCTGAGAAGAAAATATAGGAGCTCTGTTTGCTGCCACTAACACACTAGAAGTCCTATGGGTGCTGCTGAGAAGAAAATATAGGAGCTCTGTTTGCTGCCACTAACACACTAGAAGTCCTATGGGTGCTGCTGAGAAGAAAATATAGGAGCTCTGTTTGCTGCCACTAACACACTAGAAGTCCTATGGGTGCTGCTGAGAAGAAAATATAGGAGCTCTGTGTGATGCCACTAACACACTAGAAGTCCTATGGGTGCTTCTGAGATGAAAATATAGGAACTCTGTGTGATGCCACTAACACATTAGAAGTCCTATGGGTGCTGCTAAGAAGAAAATATAGGAGCTCTGTTTGCTGCCACTAACACACTAGAAGTCCTATGGGTGCTGCTGAGAAGAAAATATAGGAGCTCTGTGTGATGCCACTAACACACTAGAAGTCCTATGGGTGCTTCTGAGATGAAAATATAGGAGCTCTGTGTGATGCCACTAACACACTAGAAGTCCTATGGGTGCTGCTGAGAAGAAAATATAGGAGCTCTGTGTGATGCCACTAACACACTAGAAGTCCTATGGGTGCTTCTGAGATGAAAATATAGGAACTCTGTGTGATGCCACTAACACACTAGAAGTCCTATGGGTGCTGCTGAGAAGAAAATATAGGAGCTCTGTTTGCTGCCACTAACACACTAGAAGTCCTATGGGTGCTGCTGAGAAGAAAATATAGGAGCTCTGTGTGATGCCACTAACACACTAGAAGTCCTATGGGTGCTGCTGAGAAGAAAATATAGGAGCTCTGTTTGCTGCCACTAACACACTAGAAGTCCTATGGGTGCTGCTGAGAAGAAAATATAGGAGCTCTGTTTGCTGCCACTAACACACTAGAAGTCCTATGGGTGCTGCTGAGAAGAAAATATAGGAGCTCTGTGTGATGCCACTAACACACTAGAAGTCCTATGGGTGCTGCTGAGATGAAAATATAGGAACTCTGTGTGATGCCACTAACACATTAGAAGTCCTATGGGTGCTGCTGAGAAGAAAATATAGGAGCTCTGTTTGCTGCCACTAACACACTAGAAGTCCTATGGGTGCTGCTGAGAAGAAAATATAGGAGCTCTGTGTGATGCCACTAACACACTAGAAGTCCTATGGGTGCTGCTGAGAAGAAAATATAGGAGCTCTGTTTGCTGCCACTAACACACTAGAAGTCCTATGGGTGCTGATGAGAAGAAAATATAGGAGCTCTGTGTGATGCCACTAACACACTAGAAGTCCTATGGGTGCTGCTGAGAAGAAAATATAGGAGCTCTGTTTGCTGCCACTAACACACTAGAAGTCCTATGGGTGCTGCTGAGAAGAAAATATAGGAGCTCTGTTTGCTGCCACTAACACACTAGAAGTCCTTTGGGTGCTGCTGAGAAGAAAATATAGGAGCTCTGTTTGCTGCCACTAACACACTAGAAGTCCTATGGGTGCTGCTGAGAAGAAAATATAGGAGCTCTGTTTGCTGCCACTAACACACTAGAAGTCCTATGGGTGCTGCTGAGAAGAAAATATAGGAGCTCTGTGTGATGCCACTAACACACTAGAAGTCCTATGGGTGCTGCTGAGAAGAAAATATAGGAGCTCTGTTTGCTGCCACTAACACACTAGAAGTCCTATGGGTGCTGTTGGGGTGCAATGCTGTGCTAACAGCACTGCGGTTGGTACTACTGCAATACTGTACTAACAGTAAGCACGCACCAGACTAATCCCCAGCAGCAGCTAATAACACACTAACTGTGCAATCAGCAGCAATGAACGATCAATGACTTAGGTAGCAATGGTTTAGCAAAGAAATAGCCAATGGTTTAGCAAAGAAGAGCAAATCTTTCAGTATCAAGCAAAGACAGAATCAGCAGACTAATCTCTCCTAAAGCCGGAACTCATGTGACCGGGGCCGATGGCGTGGCGGCCTTTTAAATGGTGGGGCGTGTACTAAAGCCCCTGAGCTGTAATTGGCTACAGGCGTCCTGCCTGTAGCCAATTATTGCTCTCCGAGTTTCGGGCGCTGTGATTGGCCAAGCATGCGGGGTCACAGTGCATGCTTGGCCAATCATCAGCCAGCAATGCACTGCGCCGGCCGCGCCGGCCGCAATGCATTGCGGGGCCGCTCGCATCACACGAATGTGATGCGAACGGCCCAAATAGTTCTGGGCTCGACGAGCGAGCGAACGCCCGGTGCTCGATTCGAACATGGGTTCGAATCGAGCACCGGGCCCATCCCTAGTGGATAAAGATGGAAAGGATTGGGACTGTCTAATTCCCTATTTAATGTTTGCTATTAGGGAGGTACCCCAATCCTCTACGGGTTTCTCACCCTTTGAGTTACTCTATGGGAGACACCCAAGAGGGCTGTTGGATATCGCCAAGGAAACTTGGGAAAGTGAGAGTTCTCCCCACAGGAGTGTGATTGAGCATGTCGCCCTGATGCAAGATAGAATTGCACAGGTAATGCCAATCGTAAAGGAACATTTGGCCCAAGCGCAGTTGGCACAGCAGAGAGTGTACAACCGTGGAGCCAAGACCCGTACCTTTTCCCCGGGGGATAGGGTATTGGTACTTGTCCCTACGGTTGAAAGCAAATTCCTCGCCAAATGGCAAGGCCCCTATGAGATAATGGAAAAAGTTAGCGAAGTGAATTACAAGGTCAGAAAACCAGGAAGGCGAAAGCCCGAACAGATCTATCACATTAATCTGTTGAAAGCCTGGAGGGATAGGGAATCCCTAGTCGCAGAAACTTTGTCACCAGCTCACTCTGATTGCGTGATTCCTGAGGTTGGAATAGCAGTCACCTTGTCAAACCCCCAACAACAGGAGGTTAAGGAGTTTGTGCTTCGCAACAAGGAGGTTTTCTCTGAGCTGCCGGGACAAACGTCTGGGGTAGAGCATGATATTATTACCCCCGCCCGGTGAAAGGGTGAAACTAAAACCCTATCGGATCCTGGAGGCCCAATGGGAGGCAATACATGAGGAAGTACAGAAAATGCTTAAGTTAGGGGTGATAGAGGAGTCCCAAAGTGATTGGTCAAGTCCCATTGTGTTAGTGCCTAAACCGGATGGGAGCTGGCGATTTTGTAACGATTTTCGACAACTGAACACAGTTACAAAATTTGACACCTACCCCATGCCACGTATAGATGAGTTGATCGACCGGCTGGGAACAGCCCGATACATGACAACTCTTGATCTCACAAAAGGGTATTGGCAAATTCCCCTGGCCAAGTCGGCCAAGGAGAAAACCGCATTTGTAACCCCAGACGGGGCGTTCCAATATAAAAGAATGACGTTTGGGTTACAGAATGCGCCGGCCACATTCCAGCGGAAAATGGACCAGATACTGAGGCCCCATCAGAAGTATGCTGCGGCTTACCTGGATGATGTATTTATCTACAGCACAGATTGGGCCTCACATCTGCCAAAAGTGCAAGCAGTCCTAGACTCTGTCCGGGAAGCTGGGTTTATGGCCAACCCCAAGAAGTGTACCATTGGGCAGGAGGAGGCCAAATATCTTGGGTACACCATTGGGAGGGGAGTAATAAAACCCCAAGTCAACAAAGTCGAGGCCATACAGAATTGGCCACGTCCCAACAGCAAGAAGCAGGTACGAGCCTTTCTGGGAATCGCTGGTTATTATAGGCGATTCATTCCCCACTTTGCTTCTCAGGCTGTGCCCCTAACCAACCTGACAAAAGGGAAAGAGTCTGTCATGGTTAAATGGACCCCAGAGGCTGAGGCAGCATTCCAATTCTTAAAAAAAGCCTTATGTAGCCAGCCAGTGTTGTACTCAGCAGGAAATTGAAGTCCCATGAGGTAAATTATGCCACGATTGAGAAGGAGTGTTTAGCGGTGAAGTGGGCTCTAGATTCCCTTCGGTACTATCTGCTAGGTAGGCACTTTGACATAATTACTGATCACGCTCCTTTAAAGTGGATGGCTCAAAACAAAGAGACAAAAAGAAGAGTGAATAGGTGGTTCCTGGCCCTACAGGAATTCAACTTTACGGTCAAGCATCGCCCTGGCGTTCAAATGGGGAATGTGGATGCTTTGTCTCGAGTACATGCATGCCCGATTGCTTGTGTTCCAACCCCAAGGTTAAAACAAGAGGGGGGGTATGTGACAGCAGGCAGGTAAAATCACCAGGTTGCATCCAGGATGGTAGGTATGTATGCCCTAGATTCAGGCTTTATGCAAGTTCATACCACTAGGAGGAGTGCTGGGAGTCTTGCGGGGAGTCTTGGAACCAGTTCTGTGTTGTGCAAGACTGGGGAGTGTGTTTCTGTCCTGTGTGGTGAGACAAAGCCTGTGTGGCTAAAAACTTCAAAAACAGGGAGATAGGGGCTGGGGCAGCACAAGGCTGCACCTAGTTGTCAGACAGGAAACCTACATGTGTAGTAAGCGGTCAAGCTGACCAGGATTTCTTTTTTTACGTTTCTTTTGTTTTGCTGTTTTTCCACTGTAAATAGTTTAAATAAACCGCACCTTTTGTTTTTGCAACTACAAACTCTGTCTGCTGTGCCTGTTTTTGTGTGGTGAACCCATCCAGGGGGTCACACACACCCGCTGCCGAGTTAACCCCCTCACAATATATATATATATATATATATATATATATATATATATATATATATATATATATAAAATCATTTTTATATATATATAATGTTATCTAAGAGTCCCTTCGCCTACTCTCAGATACCGACACCTATACAATTTTGCCCCAAGATCCACTCCCCAAATAAATTTCTGAGGCACACAAAATCATTGATTGGCCATCATCTGAGGGGCTCCTTGAGAAATCTGAAGCCAAGTTCCTCAAACACAATTTTTATCATAGGCCGTATTTTTACTATCTTCCAAATATTCATAAAGATCCTATACATCCTCCTAGAAGACCAATAGTCGTGGCCATGGAGAGTGTTACTAGTTATTTTTCCATTTATATTGATGATTTTTTCAACCCTTGGACCAAAATCTTCCATCCTATGTTAAAGATAGCATACATCTGTTACAGATGCTTCGTAATTATTCTTGGGAGCCATCATACCTGTGGCTTTCCTTAGATGTGGCTTCTTTATACACTTCTATACCACCTGATGTTGGCCTCCGGGCTGTCCAATATTTTCTTAATAAGGTCCAATACATTAATTCCCGTCAAGCTAAATTCATTTTGGCAGTTACTCGATACTGTTTAACCCATAATTGTTTTGAATTTGACAGGCATATTTATCTTCAGACCAATGGTACCAAATTTTGTTCTGAGTTATGCCAACCTGACAATGGGCCTGTGGGAGAATCAAAGAAAAAGAAACCCTCTAGGTCAGACTTTGGAAGCAGATTGGAACAACAATGTATTGTCTTTAAATTTTTTTATTTTATTGAACATAAATACGTAGACATAAGAAATATAAAACTATAAAAAGGTATCGTCCATTGATGGCCACGCGATGGCCAGAAAAGACAGACGTTACATATACCCAAAGAGAAAAGTACTTCAGGGGAAGATATACAGGCACACGTTACAGGTGCTGCCCCCCCTGTGGATTTATGCAGTTATAGCTTTTAGGGGAAGATACACAGGCACACGTTACAGGTGCTACCCCGCTGTGGATTTAGGCGGTTATAGCTGTGAAATAGATAACCTTCATGCAACTGTAAAGTTTTGAATGGGCTGTAATGACTATCCAATGTGAATGTGACTACTGACTTCAGTACAGCTAATACTTTACCCATGTCTGATGATAAGTGTACCATACAAGCTCTCATTTGCCCCTAGAGGCTGAACCACCCTTTGATATATATTTCAAGTTTGATATCCTCGCTTTGGCTATTTTGGTGTTGTGGCGCCCATCCAGGGAAAGTCCTGTGTAGACAGTAGCATATGTCCGGATCAGTAATGCCCTGTACACACGATCAGTTTTACAGATGAAAACAGTCCGATGGACTTTTTTCATCGGACAAACCGATCGTGTATGGGCCCCATCGGTCTTTTTTCCATCGGTGAGAAAAAATAGAACATGTTTTAAATTTATCCGATGGAAAAAAAAACAATAGCAAATTCCGATCGTCTGTGTGGAACTCCATCGGAGAAAAAACCCACGCATGCTCAGAATCAAGTCGACGCATGCTCAGAAGCATTGAACTTAATTTTTCTCGGCTCGTCGGAGTGTTTTACGTCACGGCGTTTGGGACGGTCGGATTTTTGACTGATGGTGTGTAGGCAAGACTGATGGAAGTCAGCTTCATCGGAATTCCGATGGAAAAATCCATCGGATTTGAATCCATAGGAAATCCGATCGTGTGTACAGGGCTTTAGACCTGCTTCTATACCCCCAATGTGTATCCTGAAGAACAGTGAAACGCGTTGATTTACAGGGGCTCACTCATGTTTTGATGCCATATTGTTGAAACATCATTTCTCTCTCTTCTCTCTCAGCTCAGTCATGATTTAAGTTCCATTCATGCCTAAAATTACAATAAGCCCACAGGTAACTCGTATCTCCATGATAAAAGTTGTCATCATCCTCGATGGGTTAACAATGTGCCAAAGAGTCAATATTGTCACCTTAAACATAACTGCACTAAAGATGCAGATTATGAGACCCATGGGTTACTATTAAAGCAAAAGTTTTTGGAGAAGGGTTATCCCTCTACCATTGTAGAAGAGACCTTAGCATTTTATAAACAGAATAACGCTTGACCAGTGTAGTCAAGATAGTAGTCAAATATCCCCAACTTCCTTACCACCCCCTTAAACCCCACAACTCCCCACACTCACATTCCCATACCACCAACCAATGATAAGACCAGACAAGAGTTTGGAGTATAAATGGCCATGGCAGCCTTTTTATTAACCAAAATATTTTAATAATTTCCAAATAACCTTTGTAACGATAACTTTAAACACACAGCCTGTTGGTCTTTGACGGCACCCCGAACGTAACATTTTCCACCACTACACTGCGGGACCTTTTTCCATACCAGGCCCCCAGCCGTATTAGCAGCTCGGAGACAACCCCTTTCCCGCAGTGCAACCAATACCGTATTCCAGCAGACACCGTTCCACTGGAATACCCCAGAGGGGCCCATACCACGGATGAGCCCCCCACCACTTCCATCACATCTGTTTTCTGCCACCATCAAAGACCAAAGACACTGCCACAGCCCGCAAGGATAACACCTTAACCTTAAGGGCCCCTCCACACCCGCAGGGCTCGCTGACTCCCCTCCGGAAGACCCAGCGCCCCCATATCTAACCCTCCCAACCGAGAGGTTAACCCTATTACCCCGCAGGTACCACACCCACATTAAACTCCAACTCTGTATGTCTGACAACCCAAACCCCCTTTACGGGAAACAAAATTTACCCACACCTTTTTCACTTTAATTAGAGCTTAAGAATCCTCGTAATACTCTACTCCCCACCATCCCTGTAAGTTCCAGCCACCAAGTACATACCTCCCACTGAGAGATACCCCAGCTGTCTGCCACTGGTCCAGCATCAGCTCTCTGGCCCCCCCCAAAAGCCATAAGAATGACCCAAGGTCCAGACAAGGCGTGTGCAACCTCCATCCGAACTGACATAACAAACACACAAGAGGAAGCACCAACAACAATACAATACACATAACAGCTGTAAAACTAACAAGTTGAACCGTCCCCTTTGAACCCGTACCCCCCACCAAAACTCGATCTGTTAACCATTGTGGGTGCACTTAAAAGCGAAATCGCCCGGATTCCCACCACCGAAACCTTCCGACTGCCGCCTCATCCAACCCACACCAGGCAGCCTCCGTGGCCGCTCCGATGCAAAAGGAGTTTTGAGGCAAATTGCATGCAGTGTCAAAATTCCCCCCCGTTCGAAGGTAATCCCTGAAAACCACCACTAAGTAGAACCATAAAAAAACAGGACCTGTCCCCACGCAATGAGAACGGCCCACCCTCAACCAAACCAACCCTCATAAAATCCCATACCCTTCTTACCGTTTTTTTTAATTTTTATGTAGTACCTAAACCTTTGCCAATATGACCCCACCAAATCTCCCGAAGAATACCCATCCTGGGCCAGCAACCTCCTTTTCAACCCCTCTGGATAGACTGAACTCCCCTACCCCAAATGCTCTAGACGCTACGGAAAAGCCACTGTAAACCAAAGTACCTCGTAACCCATGTAACATATCAACCCCAATTTTACCCAAATGGCCCCAAGAATAGAAAAGGACTTCCTTCCAAGTGGCCATACGCAATATACCCCCAACAACCTTGTCTTGGACCACCCAGCTCAGCACCTACCAGCCGTATGAAAGCCAACTGCTCCCACCATACCGTAGAGTGAGCAGCCCCTGTCGACCCACTCACCCACATCCAGATCCTTCCCCCTCTGCCGACTGTGCCAGCTCCCCAAACTTGTCCCCCTGAAAACGAGACCGTGCATCAGCCATCGTGTCCACACTGCTCGGGAGCTGCACAGCATACCAAAGATTGTCCAACCGTAAACCACGCAAAACGAAATGGCGCAGCAACCATACCGAGACTGTGACTGTGCCGACACGGAATTCCGTTTAGATAACTTGAACCACCCCTCTGTTATAACAGGTACACACAATCCGCCAGTCCCTACATACCTCCCCCCACCGCTACATTGCCAGGACCACTGGAAACAATTCCCACAGTACCATGTACCGAAGGAACCCCGCCTTAACCCAGGCTCTAGGTCAAGATTCCACACTCCAGTGCCCTCACCAGAACGCCCCATACATGTAGACCCTGCCGCCTCAGCGACCAACTTGTAATTACCCCTACTCACCAGCAATGCTCCGGGCCTTACTCACCTGTGACGCAGGGCACGACAGCGAACTCCTGCAGCCAAGGCAAAAATGTCTGCGGGATAAACGGTATCTCCCTTAGTCGATACACTGGGCTTGCCCTAACCCACAGGACTTTTTTTTGTTTTAATTTCTTTCTTCTCCAGGGGGAGTAATGCTAACCTCTCCACATACTCACCCTCTCCGATCTCGTACTGTACCTACTGTGTCAGGTGCACCAACGGTCCCTCCCAAATGCTGACTTCCCACTTATCAGCGACGGCAAGTCTTACCACGTCTGACCTCACCGTCACCACCTCCGACATAGCGGCGGGGAGGTCCGCAAAGCCGCAGGGTACCCCCCGCCCCCAGCCTACTTTTCACTACCGCAAACCCACGGCGCCACCAGTCGGGGGCACCACTTGTTCGTCCCCGCAACTTAGGACCCGATCCCGCAACCCCCCGGCAACTCCTGCAATTACCCCGCTGTCCTGAGGGGCAAGCAAACCGCCCTACACCCGTGGGCAAACCCCCCATCGACCACGCTACCCAAGTCACCGTGGACCCCCCACACTTCATAACCTGCACAGTGCCTCATTGTAAGAATATGTTAAATAAAGACAGACTCACCGGGCTGACCGGTCATGTCCCCCACAGCCGTCGCTCCTGCTTCCACCGTTGGCGCCCGATCCTGGCGTTATTACTCCTCTAGACCGAGACTTCTCCTGCCGACCGCGCTGCCAGAACTGGCAGCCTCGGCGTCAGTAGCCCCCCAGGCGAAGCAGGCCTAGAGGCCGTGGATCCCTGCAGCTCCATGGACCGCCGTCACCTGTTCGACCCTGCCACCATCCACACCGCTGCACCCAGATGCGCCCGAGGATCCTCCGGTAGGCCGCGCTTGCAGTCCTCCGCCATCCCTCGGTCTCCTCCAGGGGCCCCCCCAGCCACCGGCTGCGTCTGAGGACAGCCCGACAACCATACCACTGCTCCCCCTTTTCGATGGGACAGGTGAGGGGGGTCCCCCTCTCCACAGTCACCCTGCACTTGCACGAGCACCATTATGGCCTGTATCCCCACCCCCCGAGCTCCACCGTCGGTGGGGATTCCGCCCGTTCCCCCCTCCCGTGGCTGAAGTTTGTGACCCGTTCTCCGGCAGGACCGATGGGTCCCCCGAAGTGATTACGGGCTATCACTGATCCCCGCTGACAGGGAGGCACGGGCGCCATACAGCCCGTAGCCCCGCCCCCCCAGGTGCACCGGCGGTGGGGATTCCGCCCGGTCCCCCCTCCCCTGGCTGAGGTTTGTGTGCCGGTCTCCAGTAGGACCGATCGGTCCCCCGAAGTGCTCACGGGATAGCGCTGATCCCCGCTGACAGGGCTGGGCGAATAAACGCTCAGAAGGCCCTAACCTCCGGGCATGTGTGGACAAAAAATCACCTCCGGTGGTTGACACCCCCCCGCCCGAACCCAGATCATCGTAGCCACCTGGGTCATAAGCCCAGCAGGTCCCCTCGCTGCCGCCACCTGCCCGCGCATTTGGATAGAATCTCTCCCATAAATGGCAGAGGAGCAGCGTGACAAACTGCCTCCTTCTGTCTTTCTCCCCCAACTGCTCCCGGGAAGTCCCCGCCTCCACCTTTTGTACAGCTCCTCCCCCCTTCCAGCACTTTTTCCTGAATCCTCCCCTTCAACTTTTTCCAACTTAACCCTTTGTTGCCTCTCCTTTCCACCTTGTCATGCCAGGCCCTACACTACTTGTTCCTTTGTCTTCTTCCGTTCCGGGCCTCCCTTCAGTGGATAGAAAGGTTAAAAAAGTTTCGAGAGCAGCACCTATCAGATTCACCACTAATTTCTATTCCCAGTTCAGAAATATGGAGTGCATTTTCATCAAACACTGGTCTATCCTACAAGAGGACCCCCACCTTACATCCACCATCACAGATAGACCACTGATTTCATACAGTTGGGCCAGAAACATAAAAACACAGATTGCGCCTAATAAATCTCCACGACAGGCAGTGCTCCTTTAAAGTTATTTAACATCAGAGGTTTTTATTAGTGCCGAAAGGCATTATGCCTTACGTGCCAACATGTTTATCATAAGCAAAAAGAGTTCTCCACCAAAGGTAAAACCTACACCATATCTGACTTACGGTATACACATGTTCTTCAGAATTTCTGGTTTATTGCATGTCCTGTCCCTGTGGCCTCATTTTTGTGCGTTGTATCATTCGGACCCTACGTAAAAGATTTGGTGATCACAGGGGGCTAGTGGATGCAGGGTCTGACATACATAGTGTCCCCAAACATTTTTTCACACATCACCAGCAACCCTCTATAGGATTAAAAGTTTGGGGGATTGAAGTTATGCCCAAGAACCTTCCTGCAGCAGAACATTTTAAGTGTTTATGTGCCTGCGAATCATACTGGATATATCATTTAGACACCTTGGCACCTGGAGGACTGAATGAGGAGTTAAAGATTAATCCCCTTCTATAAAAAAACTCTACTGTTCCCTCCTAGCACGACTTGCCTTGCAAACATGCGGGTCACAGATATGAGTCCTTTGTTTGGACTGCGACTCGTATGCCAGCAGGTGAAGTTATTTTTCTTATATTTGTTGTCATACGTGTATTCTTTAAAAAACAAAATATTTTAAAAAATATATTTTTTTTCCCACCACTTGCTTTTAGTCAATGGACCCATATGCTCCTTAATTTAATCCCTGATCCCCATTAAGAGTGAGGGAATTATGTCCCCTATCTTTTTTTAAATGTACCTTTTATGTATCATTAAAATTTTTGTATTTTATATAGATTTTGTACTATATTCATTTCCATTAGTAATGTTATTTGCCATTCATGTATTTATTTATTTTTTCCATTAGTTCTATTTCATTTTTATTCCGGTATTTTCATTTTTATTTTTATTTTCATTCTTCTTATTTTATTATTATTTCTTCACTATTTTAATTCTCAATTTTTCTTGTCTCGTTTTTATTTTCATTTTTTCCAATTCGCTATTCAATCTTCTTTTGTTTCTCTTTTCTTTTCTTTTTCTTATATATCCAAGATTTATTTCTATTTAGTGGCTTTTTACTCTTTTATGTATGTAACGACTGTCTGCCCCTTTTGTCCATGATTAATGCAATTAGCCTTTCCCCGCCCACCAATCTTGGAACTACATTTATACCACCATTAAGATGGCCGAACCCAATGCCTGAGGAAGGAGCAGGAATGCTTTGAACGCGCGCACCTCCCCGCTCTATCTAAACATCCGGTAGTGACATCAGCGGCGTTGTCTCGTGTATACCCATCGACGAGGAAGTGCTGGGAGCACTCCACACACCGCAGCACTGTCCTGCACACAGAGCGGATGAAACCGGCACTGTACCATGCTGACCTTCCTAATTTTATCCTGTGAGTGCACATATTCTTTGTTGTCATTAAAACAATTGTCAAACTGCACTCAGATTAGGGTGACCAGATTTTTAAAATGAAATCCGGGGACATATTGTTTTTTTGCTAGTACTGGCAGCAATCAGCGACTCTCTATCCGTTGCCGCTGCCGCCCGCCTCACAGCCTGTCAAGTCTTATTCTCCAGGACCGGCTACTACTGAGTGGGCAGCGGTGGAAGATCACTCCACCAGGGAAGGCAAGGAGATAAGCAGGCAGGCGGCTGGCCTGGACTTGAGCCAAGGCAGAAGAACATGCGAGCGGAGCTGAAGAAATATCCCCTCTGCTCCGACCAGCACATGATCATCAGAAAGGGGCACAGATAATGGGAAAAAATACACCCCCTAAGCTAGTAGGTGCGGCGGAGCGGGGGGTGTAATTCAGAATTTTATTTTTTTTATTCTGCACTGACTGTCTTTTAAATTTCCCCAGCCACTGTTCAAATCCAATCCAGGGACAAAACCGGGGACAGACTTGGTCCGGAGACAGTGTCCTCAATCCAGGGACTGTCCCCTGAAACCGGGGATGTCTGGTCACCCTAACTCAGATGGCGCTGCTCTCTCTCCTTGCTTTTTATATTTGCAGCGTTTCCTTCTAGCACTTCCCTGAGCCTGAAGCCGTCTACAGCCCACAGTTCATCAGATCGACTGTTCATCAGAGACTCTAAGAGTCACACAGTTGCTCTTTTATTTAAATTAGCCCATATTCATTCCTCCTTAACCACTTCAGGCCCGGACCATTTGGCTGCCAAATGACCAGGCCACTTTTTGCGATTCGGCACTGCGTTGCTTTAACTGACAATTGCGCGGTCATGCGACGTGGCTCCCAAACAAAATTGACGTCCTTTTTTTCCCACAAATAGAGCTTTCTTTTGGTGGTATTTGATCACATCTGCAGTTTTTTTTTTTTGCGCTATAAACAAAATCAGAGTGACAATTTTGAAAAAAAGCAATATTTTTTACTTTTTGCCATAATAAATATCCCCCAAAAATATATAAAAAAACTATTTTTTTCCATAGTTTAGGCCGATACGTATTCTTCATATTTTTGGTAAAAAAAAATCGCAATAAGCATATATTGATTGGTTTGCGCAAAAGTTATAGCGTCTACAATATAGGGGATAGTTTTATGGCATTTTTTTTTTTTTACTACTAATGGCGCCGATCAGTGATTTTTTATCGTGACCGTGACATTATGGCGGACATATCGGACACTTTTAATGCTATTTTGGGACCATTCACATTTATACAGCGATCAGTGCTATAAAAATGCACTGATTACTGTATAAATGTGACTGGCAGTGAAGGGGTTTACCACTAGGGGGCTAGGAAGGGGTTAAGTTTGCCTAGGGAGTGATTCTAACGGTTAGGGGTGTGGCTTACTGTGTTGTGTCACTAGGCAGAACGGGGAGAGGCCTTGTTTACACTGGCCTCTCCCCGTTCTGCAGCTCTGTGACCCGATCGCGGGACACCGGCGGAAATCGAGTCCGCGGGTCCTGCGGGCACGGTCAGGGAGCTAGTGGCAGGGGCACACGTGGCCGCACGGCGGGAAATTCAAAGTGACATATATACGTCACTTTGCCCAGCTGTGCCATTCTGCCAACGTATATTCTCGTGACACAGTCATCAAGAGGTTAAGCTTTAGTGCACCATTATTTTGCTCTTTAGGAGACAGACAAGGGCCTGGCGTGTAAGACCAAAGCAGCAGTGCTGCAAGTGAGAGCCAAAAGGGCTAAATGTAATTTATGTTGATGGGAAAAGGAATTGCTAAAAACCTCTGCAAGGGATAAATAAAGGGCAAACAAATCTCCTAAAAAGAAGAAACAGTGAGTGGCAGTGTCTTTCAAGCTCTACATTTGATGCTTGTTCTTACAATATATATGTAGCGGGTATACACTTTTCTGTGTATTTAAAACTGGCAGAGGCACCAGTGATGTGCAGTTCCCTGCGGCCCCGCGGGTGGCGCTGTCGCCTTGGGCTGGGGTTGAACCATTGAGGTGGAAGTGTGCCGGGAGCGCTGGTACAATGACTTTGTGTGGACCCATCTTCAGGTTCCGCATGCCCGCAGGTACCTGGCGTGTTCCCCCAAGGCCTCTCAGTGTTTTAAAGATTGCAAGGCAGAATGGATGTTGGGACGGCACATCCATGTGGACAAGGTGCTGGTCCGGTGGAAAGAAGGGGAGGATGTTGAGTATCATCTGGAGACCATGGATCAGCATTTGAAGCCACTTGTTCTGCTGCATCCCCGCTTCTATCTGTAGGAGGGAAGAGAATCCGTTCCTGTTTCTTATGCTGCTGAACTTTCTGGGGTTTGTTGTCCCTGTTACCCAGAGGAATGAAGGACTGTTCCTGTTTTTGTTCTTCAATTTTCCAGCAAGAGATCATGGACTCTGGGGTAGATAGGGCTCAAGAGAAGAAGGAAAGTTCCACGAGTGCAGTTACCGCGACGCTGTCACTAGGTGGCAGTGATGCGCATCGTTAACACTTTTCACACACTCATGCCCCATACACACGATCATTTTTCATGCCGTTAAAAATGCCATTAAAAAAAATGGCCATTAAAAATGATCGTGTGTATGCTCCAGAGCATTTTTAACGACGTGAAAAACGGGCATTAAAAATTTCGAACATGCTCTCTTTTTTCACGTCGTTTTTCATGTCGTTTTTTTTAACGACGTGAAAAACGATAGTGTGTATGCTTTAACGACGTGAAAAAAAATGCGCATGCTCAGAATCAAGTATGAGACGGGAGCGCTCGTTCTGGTAAAACTAGCGTTCGTAATGGAGATAGCACATTCGTCATGCTGTAACGGACTGAAAGCACTAGACTGAAAAGAGCGAATCGTCTCTCAACAAACTTTACTAACATGAAGGGTGGCGCCATTCGAACGGAACTTCCCCTTTATAGTGCCGTCGTACGTGGTGTACGTCACTGCGCTTTTCTTGAACATTTTTTAAAATGATGGTGTGTACGCAAGACAGGCTTGAGAGGAAACAAGAAAAAAAATGACGAGAAAAACGTCAGTTTTAAAAATGACATTAAAAATGATCGTGTGTATGGGGCATCACTCTTTGGAGAAAAGGGATTTCTTCACGAAGAAGTTTCTTTCCTCTTACACAAATACATGTGTCAGGGTTTATGTGTGTTAATTTTCTTTTTTTCCTCTGCAGGAGAGCATCCCATTAAGACCACTGAGTATGGGGTGGGTCTTAGTCAGGATGGGTGGGAAGGAAAAAGAGTGTAATGTGAATATGTGATTCTAAAGTCATGGTTAAAATGTTGTTGTTTCCCTTCCCTTTTCTGTAAGGCTCAGACACAATTGCTTCAGTTGGCCAAGTTTTCAAAAGTTTTATTTTGTACAATTTGTAGTTGGTTTCTGGACTGGGCTATGCCAGCCGTTGAGGGCATAGTTTGCTCCAGACACTGGGAACCAGTGTCAAATCACCAGGGGGAGAGTGTAGCGGGTATACACTTTTCTGTGTATTTAAAACTGGCAGAGACACCAGTGATGTGCAGTTCCCTGCGGCCCTGCGGGTGGCGCTGTCGCCTTGGGCTGGGGTTGAACCATTGCTGTGTGCTGTGCTTCCTTTTTGTCCTCCCTCGGCAGCGGTATGGTGGGGCGGGCAACCCGCCGTGCTTGCTGGGAGAGGGTATAAATGGGCCGGCCATCTTTGTCACGGGGTCGAGTCCCAGGCACATTCAGCCTGTGGGCGGTGGTTTGTGTCGGTCCTCTAGGCGGCCTAGGCCTAGAGGACGTTCGGAGGTCGTGTTCCATTCCAGGCACCTTTAGCCTGGGGTGAGGTACTTGGATGGAGGTCTGGAGCTCAGTGCCCAACACTGAGTTCCGCGAGGGAAGGAGATCCTAGGGGACCCTGGGAGAGGGTACCCGAATCCGGAGGGTGTAATGGACCGGTGGAAGACACTTGCTTGAAGACCCGGTGCAGCATATTGCCGGTGACAGGTGAGCCCTTCCATCGGAGACCGCCTGGAAGGAAATCCCTCTTCGCTGGGAGACCGCAACCCACTTTCATGAAGGAAAGTGGAGAGTTCATTGGTTCTGGGCCTACTCGCATCCACACCTCCTTGTCTGTTCTGTTCTTTAAGGAGTCCAACTGATTGTGTTCACTTTTGCATTGAGAAGAATAAAGGAGTGTTGGACTTTAATGGTGTGGGGCTCGTTTTCTGACAGACATTGTTCAAGGTAACTCTCTTTGGAGGTTCCAGGTGCAGAACACCGACCCGAAGGTAAAACAAGAACTTTGCTTACACCACACAAACATCTGTGGTGAAGGCCTGGCGTGGTGACCCCGCACTCTCTCCTCTAAGGTACCCCTAGACAAGAGACAGATGAGCTGGTGAGAAAGAGGGGAGAGTGGAGGCCGCTACATATATATATTTGAAAATTGATCAATCCTGATGTACTGACTGATCTCATTTATTTTTTAGGAGTGTGACATATTTGCTTTAAAATTTATTTTTTGTGGACCAAATCTTTTTATTAATTATGTAATTCGGGTTTAAAGCAGATTTCCTCACCAGTATGATGTTTAGCCTGCAGATGCCACCCGCCTGCAGTAAATGTACTGTGGCTGGGCGGCAAGTGGTTTAGATGTTGGACTGGTCACAAAGGGTTTGAAGATCCCTGGATGAGAAAGGGTTAAGGTTAAACTGGCAAATTCCAAATATACACATGCACAAATATAGATTCATACACACATTCAAGTACCCATAAATATACTATACCAGGTGTGGGCAAATTGCGGCCCCAGGGCAACATCTGACCCTTTGGCTATCCCTGTCTTGCCTGCGATGCCTGCACTGTCAGCATGCCTCTCTGACCCTGTCAGCTTTGAAGCAGCATTAAAGAGGTGTTATATCACCTTCTCACTGCCTGATTTAATTCCATAATTCCACACTACCATGCTGCCACGGCATATGAACAATACCCATTTCATGAGCAATACTCGAAAAATACCTATTTCATAAGCAGTAATTATTCCTAGAGCCAGGAGTTTGTTTTCTATATGTTTAGGAACTTACGGTCCTTCCCAGGTCCAAAATTGATAACGAGCACCCAATTTCTTATATGGCCATTTGCGTTAAATTATTTTCCCATTTTTAAGGGGACTTCCATGTCTCAGTGGCAGTTACTGTTTAATACATCTTGTTTTCAAATTGCAGATTTTTTATTTTACCATCAATTACCTTGGAGGTCCATTGTGCTTTATTTTGCTCTTTTTCCTATGTTTGTATGTACTGCTCATTTGATGCACTTCCTAATATTTTTAATTACCATATACCTCCTGGTATTCATACTCTGTACCTAAAGCTGGAAAATGTTATCACCATGCCAAGATAAGCTGGACTTTAAAAAAAAAATTTTGTCATGTTTTTACATGTTGTCTTATAATGAAAATGATGATCACTTGCACACTGTGTTAACATTTGTAGCGGCCTCACCCTCTCTCTCTTCTTTAGCGGTTACTTTGGCTCCAGTCTAGGGGTACCTTGAAGGGGAGAGCGAGGTGCGCCACGGCCCATGTCCTCTAGATTACAGCATGTAGAGGTGAAGGCCAGCATCAGATTACCTTCGGGCTGTGTATACGCTCAGAGCCAAGTCTGTTCTGCTGATAACCCCCTTTGCTCCCAGTAATTGGAATACCACACACTGAAAAGGTCCAACACTTATTTATTCCATAACGGCAAGCAGACAGTTTGAGACCCATAGAACAGTTCAGTATTGGTGGGGAGTAGGTCAAGGCACAATCCTCAAAGAAACTAAACCGTTGAGGTCTCACTAACGGTTGCTAAGCACAGTGGCTGTAAAACGTACTTTTTGGCTTCAGAGTCTCATCCAGCGACTCTAATGAACAGGAACTGGAGTTACCTTCGCTACGTTGCAGCCCCTGTCAGGGGGAAGACATCCCTCCAAGAGAGTTACCAAAGGCCCCGCCGTCACCAGATTAATGCTGTACCGGGCTATTCGGAAGGGTTACACTCCCCGGCCTCCTCATCTCAGATACGGGTCCCAACACCTTAGGGCCCCTCGGACTCCTCCACCCTCGCGGAACCCAGTCAAAGTTACTGGGCCCCAGGCCTTGGTCATAGTACCTCACCCCAGGCTTAAGGTGCCTGGGATGGACTCCATCCCTTGCTCCGGCCAGGTCAAGGGCACCTGGGCCCGGAACTCCGGAACGCCAGCACCCAGGCTGAAGGTTCCTGGGCGCGGCCGTGTCCTCCAACTCTGAACCCCGAGGTCAGGGCGTCCGCCCCTTTTATCTCCTCTCCCTTTGCGTCACAGCGGGTTCCCCGCCCCGCTGTACCAGCACCAGGAAAGGACAAAAAGGAACAGTCTTGCGGTGCGGGTTCAACTCCGGCCCAGGGCGACAACGCCACCTGCAGGCCACAGGGAACCTTGCACCACCAGAGTCCTCCAAGAACCACAAAAGGGATTCTCAGATTCCCTAACAATTAGTACATCTGGGTTAAATAACCCAGATGCTCCCCCCAAATTTAAATGCCCGCTACACATTGTTCCCTTTTGTAAGGATAGTAATGGTTTCCACTTCAGTAGGAATGATTCACTAGAGGCCCATGGTACAGTTGTCGTCATTCTTTAATAGTGAATCCTGTAGTTGTTATCCCCTAAGATACAGACAAAGACTTATTTTATAGATACACAGCCGATTTTAGAAAAGTATTGATTAGTGTGAGTCATTTTGTCAAATAAGTTAACTGTCAAGCAGAAAGCTGATGCTGATATAACATGTCACCTGAGAAATAAAGTCAATAAACTACACTATGGTTAAATCACATTAAGTCTGAGGATAAATCCACCTCTTTAATATCCTGCAGTATTCAAAAACTGCAGAGAAATTAGGATCTACATACAAAGCTTCTTTTAATTGTCTTTAGTACTGGCATGAATCATTTCCACACCCAATAATTTTTATAGTAGATTTGTTTTTAGTGCCAGGAGATCAACACTTGTAGTTTTAAGTGCAGAGAGAAATAAATTCAGTTCTCTATAACTCCCCTTACACTAACCACTAACTGCAATCTTAACCGCTTCAGGCCCCAAAGATTTTACATTGATCAGCTTGCGCAAAAGTTATAGCATCTACAAAATAGGGGATAGAATTTTGGCATTTTTTTTTTTTTTAACTAGTAATGGCGGTGATCTGCGATTTTTATTGGGACTGCGACATTATGGCGGACAGATCGGGTACTTTTGACACATTTTTGGGACCATTGACAATTTTACAGTGATCAGTGCTATAAAAATGCACTGATTACTGTAAAAATGTCACTGGCAGGGAAGGGGTTAACGCTAGGGGGCGATCAAGGGGTTAAGTGTGTTCCCTCTCTGTGTTCTAACTGAAGGGGGGATAAGACTTACTAGGGGAAATGACTCATCACTGTTCATACTTTGTATGAACATACGATCTGTCATTTCTCCCCTGAAAGAATCGGGATCTGTGTGTTTACACACAGGAAGAGAATGCCAACTCGATCTCAAGAGAACCACAGAGAGCCTTCCAGAATCTGGAGGTGAACTGGGCACCTTGGTCCGAAACGATACTAGCTGAAACTCCATGCCGCCTTATTATTTCTTTAATAAAGACCTTCGCCGTCTCCATGGCCGAAGGCGTGCCTTTCATAGGCAGAAAGTGAGCCATTTTGGATAATCTATCCACAACAACAAAAATAGTGGAGAACCCCTCGGCCAGGGGGAGTTTCATGATGAAGTCCATAAAAACCATCTTCCAGGGTCTTTCAGGGATGGGGCGAAGGTTTTAATAGACCCTAGGCTTTCGTCCGGCTACTCTTGTTCAGGGAGCAAGTGTTGCATGAGTCCACATAGCTCTTGCAGTCGCTACCCAGCTGAGGCCATCAGAATGTGCTCTGAACCAGTTCAGCAGTCTTCAGCGCACCAAAGTGTCTGGCCAGCTTATGGTCATGACAAAGTTCCAGAACCCGTAGGTTCTCTGGGACAACAATTTTGCCCTCATGCCAGATCAGACCATCTTGTGCCCTTACACAGGTTTCCGGGAGTAGGGTTAAATAAACAGAGGCTTGCTTGATCCGAGATATGAGATCCTCTTGGAGTAACAGGAAGTTTCCAGCACGGAGGATGGTGTCCGAGGGTATGGATTTTTCAGAGTCGAGAGCACATCCGGTTTGATATTTTTTGATCCAGGTCTGTATGTGATGTGAAACAGGAATCTTGAGAAAAAGAGTGCCCACCTTGCCTGCCTTGGTTTCAACCTCTTGGCCGTTCTCAAATATTCCAAGTTCTTATGGTCTGTGTAGACCAGAATAGGATGTGCAGCACCCTCAAGTAGGTAACGCCACTCCTCTAAGGCAGCCTTGATGGCCAAAAGCTCCCGGTCTCCCACATACTAGTTTTTCTCCGCTGTGGATAGCTTGCGAGAAAAGAAGGCTACTTGGCCCCTTGTCGCTGGGATAACACAGCCCCTACTGCGATTTCTGATGCATATACTTCAAGGGCAAACAGTAATGCAGGGTCAGGGTGTTTCAGGATGGAGGCAGAGGTAAATAACTCCTTACGTTTTTCAAAGGCGGATTGAGCCCTAGGAGACCAAGAGAATCGGGTTCCCTGTTTAGTCAATTCAGTAAGGGGAGCAATTATTGCAGAAAATCCATTGATGAACTTCCGATAAAAATTGGAGAAGCCAATGAAGCGTTCAACCCCCTTTTTATCTGTGGGAGCGGGCCAGTCCAGGGTGGCAGACGCTTTCTGAGGGTCCATTTTGATGCCCTCAACAGAGATAATTAGCCCGAGAAACTAGATACATTGAAGTTCGAATTCGCACTTCTCGGGTTTAGCGTAAAGTCCATGTTGCCTGAGCCGTGCTAGAACATTTCGAACATGCCTGTGGTGGTCATTTACTGAAGCAGAAAAGATCAGGATAACCTCCAGGTAGACTATGACATATAAGTCCAGATAATCACGGAAGATGTCGTTGACAAAATGCTGGAATGTGGCTGGTGCATTACACAATCCGAAAGGCATAACTAAATACGCAAAATGTCTGAATCTAGTACGGAAGGCAGTTTTCCATTCGTCTCCCTCTCGGATGCGGATTAGATTGTAGGCTCCCCGGAGGTCAAGCTTGGTGAAAATAACTGCAGACCCCAACCTTTGGAAGAGTTCAGGCACAAGAGGCAATGGGTAACGTTTTTTTTACAATGATTTTGTTCAACTCCCGATAGTCAATGCAGGGACGTAAGGAGTGATCCTTTTTTTCGACAAAAAAGATGCCTGCACTGGCCGGAGAGGTGGAAGGACGAATAAACCCCTTCTTCAAGTTATCATCAATGTAGACCTTTAGAGTGCCCAGCTCCTGCTCAGTCAAAGGGAAGATCCTCCCAAAAGGTACTTCCAGGTATAAGTTTTATAGGGCAATCATAAGGTCTGTGAGGGGGAAGGGTCTCTGCCCCCTTTTTACTGAACACGTCCTGGAAGTCATGGTAGGGTACAGGGATGGACTGCTGAAGTTCAGAGCAGAACGGAGCAGAACTACAGAAGGTGCAGCCGGGTATCCAGCCGAAGCAGCGCCTTGAGGGTGGGCAGGCGAAGACAGAATTTGAACTCGCTCTTCCAGTCTCGTGTAGCATTCTTGGAGGTCTTTCACGGCTTGCGTCAAACCATTCAGGTGTCTGCATAGTTCCTCCATAGGGTTACTTCCTTGCTCCGGCTCGGACATGGCTGTCTGATACTGTCAGACTTGCACGTACCTGATCGGCGAGCCCAATGGAGCAGAGGAAGGTCTCCCTTACGGATCTGACTCGCGGCCCCTGGTAGTGTAGACAGGATTAGCGGAAGTGCGGAGGGGTATGAGAGTGTCAGGGCTGGGCTCAGCCCTTCCTTCTCTGTGCTGGCAGCTCAGCTGTCAGCTAATTGCCAACTCCCATCTCTCCACAGTGATACACCTGTTGATGATCCTGCTCATCAGCTCTGCCTACTTAAGGACTTCCAGTTCATTTGCTCTTTGCCTTCGCCTGTGTTAACATCACAAGAGACTTTCTCCTGCGTTCCAGTTGAAGACCTGCTTGTCTGACGTTCCCTCTGGCTACAGATCCTGCTTGCTGTACTACTACCTATATCGCTGGCTCTTGGACATTGGCTTGGCCGACTACCCGATCCGGGTTACTAAACTCTGGTTATGTTTTGACTACGCTTACTCAGTTTACCTTTTTATTTTTATTAATAAACAAGTGTGATTTAACTGTACTTCTGTCTCGGTCTGATTCATGGTTTCTGACAGGAGGCGAAGGCCATGAATTCAGAAGATGCAGCCAATCCACTTGTTAATAATATTTTTTCCATATTAGATGACCTGGATCACCGCATGGATCAGTTTGCCACGGCGATACAGACGCTCCTGAGTCGCACGGCTCATCTAGAGTCTCCCACTGTGGCCACTCCAGTAGTCTCTGTGCAGGCACCCGCCTCGAGTATTTCCTCTTTAAGAGGTATGTCTGGTTCCGCTCCGCTTCCCCAGCGATTTGGGGGCGATCCAGTTCTGTGCAGAGGGTTTCTCAACCAGGTTGAGATATACTTTGAGATGCTGCTCCAGGCGTTTCCCACGGACAGAAGCAAAGTGGGTTTCGTGATATCTTTGCTTTCTGACAGAGCCTTGGCCTGGGCAAACCCTCTATGGGAGACTCAAAAACCTGTGGTCCTGAGTTACCCAGAATTTGTGGCTTCCTTCAAAAGGGTATTTGACGTTCCTGCACGCTCCGCTTTTGCTGCCAAGTGCCTCATGTCCATCAAACAAAGTACGAGGACGGTTGCCGATTACGCCATTGAATTTCATACTCTGGCAGCAGAGGTTGCTTGGAACAATGAGGCCCTCGTGGCTGCTTTTCTCATGGTCTCTCGGATAACATCAAGGATGAGATAGCAGCCAGAGATATACCCATTGAGCTGGAGAAGTTGATCACTTTTGCCATCCTCATTGACTCCAGACTAAGAGAGAGACTCTCTCTCTTAAGGAGCGCTTGCGGAAGCCTCCTGTACATTTGTCTCCGAGCTATGCAGTCCCACCCTTGCCTCCCTCACCTCCCATGCCTCCTGGTACCGAGCCGGTCTGTGAAGTTGAACCCATGCACTTGGGCTTCACGCGTCTCTCTGCGGACGAAAGAGCCCTTAGGAGGAGGGAGAGATTGTGCCTTTATTGTGTCCAGGCTGGTCACTTTTTTAAATTTTGTCCTACCCATCCAGGAAATGCCCGAACCTTGAGGTCCTGTCACGGACAGACCTTAGGTGGCGTTGTTTTGTCTCCAGTTTCCCAGAAGGATAAGCCCCTGGTTTCGGTAACCCTGTCGTGGGCTGAGTCGTCCATCGAGATAAGGCTCTAATCGACTCCGGGGCTGCAGGCCTGTTCATTGATGCTGCCTTTGTATCGAAGCACTCGATTCCGCTGCAGCTGCGTGACACTCCACTTGCCATTGAGGCTCTTGACGGGAGACCTCTACAGCCTGCCCATGTGTCTCATGAGACTGTTCCGTTGTCCATGGCCGTAGGGGCTCTTCACCATGAGATAATCCAGTTCCAAGTTATTTCCTCACCTAAGTTTCCGCTGGTTATTGGTTATCCTTGGTTACGGAGGCACAACCCCTCTTTTGATTAGCTCCATGCTGAGGTTCTGTCCTGGTCTTCACAATGCAGTAAGAGATGCTTCCAGAAGGTAGCCAAGGTCCTGTGCACCTCTTCACTCTCCTCCCTGCCGTAGGAGTAAAACTATATTAGCGATGTCTTTAACAAAGGTACTTTGCCTCCACACCGGTCGTATGTGTCAGGTCACCTGAGTTGCCAGATGACAGATGCACACCGTAGGTCTGGAGTGCACCACAAGGTAGTGAACCCTATGGCTGACTGCTGCGGATGGAACACTGGGTGGTTAAGGAAGGCCGATCCACTGGAGCACAACAGGGATCCCACAGGGAGCTAGAGCCCAAGATTCCCTAGGGCGCGGAGTCTAAGATCCAGCAGGTGTTCACCAGAGCCTCTAGTAATGAGGATGGCCTAAGCTGCAGCTGGATCCAGGTCGCGGCCCCCAGAGTCCCCTAGCTCACGCTCCGTAGGGTATAGAGGATAGAGGGGAAGCAGCAGCTCAGGATACAAGAGATAGTGAGGAGATAAGCCAAGGTCAGGGCGACAAGCAGACGAGGATAAACAAAGGATAAGCCAAAGGTCAAGGTCACAAGCAGACAGGGATAGTCGAGAATAAGCCAATATCGTTAACACAGAGACAGACGTAGCACACGGCAAGCAGGAACCCAAACACACAATGCTTAACAAACAACGTTGATCAGAACGGCTGGCTTGCAGTGCACAGGTTAATATAGTGTTCCCTGATAGGGCCTGGGGTGGAGCCAAGCTAGAGGAGAGTTTATTTAAGCAGCCAGGTGAGAGTGGCTGGCCTCTTAATCTGAGCACATGGAGAGGTAAGCTGAGAGACAAACATTACTGCATAACAGGGATGAGCCGAACACCCCCCTGTTCGGTTCGCACCAGAACCTGCGAACAGACAAAATGTTCGTGTAAACTTTAGAACCCTATTAAATACAATGGACTTGAACGTTCGAAATCTAAAGTGTTAATTATAAAGGCTAATATGCAAGTTATTGTCCTAAAAAGTGTTTGGGGACCCGGGTCCTGCCCCAGGGGACATGTATCAATGCAAAAAGAAGTTTTAAAAACGGCCGTTTTATTTTTGGGAGCAGTGATTTTAATAATGCTTAAAATGAAAAAATAAAAGTGAAATATTCCTTTAAATTTCGTACCTGGGGGGTGTGTATGATATGCATGTGAAGTGGCGCATGTTTCCCGTGCTTAGAACTGTCCCTGCAAAAAATGTCATTTTTGAAAGAAAAAAATGCATTTAAAACTGACTCGCGGCTATTAATGAATTGTCGGCTCCCGGCAATACATACAAAAGTCATTGATAAAAAAAAAAAAAAGCGTGGGTGTTCCCCAGAATTCAATTACCAGGCCCTTCAGGTCTGGAATGGATATTAAGGGGAACCCTGCCGCAAATAAAAAAAAAAAATTGACGTGGGGTTCCCCCAAATATCCATTCCAGGCCCTTCAGATCTGGCATGGATTTTAAGGGGAACGCCACCCCCAAATTTTTTAAAAAAATGGCGTGGAGTCCCCCTAAAAATCCATACCAGACCTCTTATCCGAGCACGCAACCTGGCCGGCCGCAGGGGAAAAGGGGGGGACGAGAGAGCGGCCCCCCCTCCCTCCTGAACTGTACCAGGCCACATGCCCTCAACATGGGGAGGATGTCCCCATGTTGATGGGGACAAGGGCCTCATCCCCACAACCCTTGCCCGGTGGTTGTGGGGGTCTGCGGGCGGGGGGCTTATCGGAATCTGGAAGACCCCTTTAACAAAGGGGACCCCCAGATCCCGCCCCCCCCTATGTGAATTGGTAAGGGGTACATTGTACCCCTACCATTTCACGAAGAAAGCGTAAAAAAATGTTTAAAAAAACACACAAACACCTTAAAAAAGTCCTTTATTTAAAAAAATAAAAAAAACATTCCAGCGGTGAAATCCAGTGTCCCGCGGCGATCCCGATGTCCAGCGCTGTCCTTCATTGGTTGTGCCTGAGCGGACCTGATGGGGAACTCCCTCTCAGTATTTTAAATGTATAGACCCGCCCCTTCTAAAGTTCCCCATCAGGTCCGCTCAGCGGACCAGATGCGGAACATGAGAAGGGGCGGGTCTATACATGTATTACCAAAGTGAGAGCAGTCCCCCATCAGGTCCGCCCCTCGGTATGTCAGACCCGCCTACGTCATTGGCTTGAGCGGGGAACTTCCTTCACTATGTAAATTTAAATTACACAGTGAAGGAAGTTCCCCGCTCAAGCCAATGACGTAGGCGGGTCCGACATACCGAGGGAGCGGACCTGATGGGGAACTTTAGAAGGGGCGGGTCTATACATTTAAAATAGTGAGAGGGAGTTCCCCATCAGGTCCGCTCAGGCACAACCAATGAAGGACAGCGCTGGACATCGGGATCGCCGCGGGACACTGGATTTCACCGCTGGAATGTTTGTTTTTTTTTGTTTTTTTTAATAAAGGACTTTTTTAAGGTGTTTGTGTGTTTTTTTAAACATTTTTTTACGCTTTCTTCGTGAAATGGTAGGGGTAACGTACCCCTTACCAATTCACATAGGGGGGGGCCGGGATCTGGGGGTCCCCTTTGTTAAAGGGGTCTTCCAGATTCCGATAAGCCCCCCGCCCGCAGACCCCCACAACCACCGGGCAAGGGTTGTGGGGATGAGGCCCTTGTCCCCATCAACATGGGGACATCCTCCCCATGTTGAGGGCATGTGGCTTGGTACGGTTCAGGAGGGAGGGGGGGCGCTCTCTCGTCCCCCCCTTTTCCCCTGCGGCCGGCCAGGTTGCGTGCTCGGATAAGGGGTCTGGTATGGATTTTTAGGGGGACTCCACGCCATTTTTTTTTTTAATTTGGGGTGGAGTTCCCCTTAAAATCCATGCCAGATCTGAAGGGCCTGGAATGGATATTTGGGGGAACCCCACGTCAATTTTTTTTTAATTTGCGGCGGGGTTCCCCTTAATATCCATTCCAGACCTGAAGGGCCTGGTAATTGAATTCTGGGGAACCCCCACGCTTTTTTTTTTTTTTTTATCAATGACTTTTGTATGTATTGCCGGGAGCCGACAATTCATTAATAGCCGCGAGTCAGTTTTAAAAGACTTTTTTTCTTTCAAAAATGACATTTTTTGCAGGGACAGTTCTAAGCACGGGAAACATGCGCCACTTCACATGCATATCATACACACCCCCCAGGTACGAAATTTAAAGGAATATTTCACTTTTATTTTTTCATTTTAAGCATTATTAAAATCACTGCTCCCGAAAAAACGGCCGTTTTTAAAACTTCTTTTTGCATTGATACTTGTCCCCTGGGGCAGGACCCCAGTCCCCAAACACTTTTTAGGACAATAACTTGCATATTAGCCTTTATAATTAACACTTTAGATTTCTCCCATAGATTTTTCGAATTTGCCGCGAACACCCCAATTTGTTCGCTGTTCGGCGAACGGGCGAACAGGCAATGTTCGAGTCGAACATGAGTTCGACTCGAACTCCAAGCTCATCCCTACTGCATAACCGTGACAGTATGATTGCGCAATTGACCTTCAACCTGGTGACATACCCCCCCTTATATGCAAGTTATATGCAAGTTATTGTCATAAAAAGTGTTTGGGGACCCGGGTACTGCCCCAGGGGACATGTATCAATGCAAAAACAAGTTTTAAAAACGGCCGTTTTTTCGGGGGCAGTGATTTTATTAATGCTTAAAGTGAAATAATAAAAGTGAAATATTCCTTTAAATTTTGCACCTGGGAGAGGGGGTGTATAGTATGCCTGTAAAGCAGCGCTTGTTTCCCGTGCTTAGAACTGTCCCTGCACAAAGTGTAATTTCTGAAGGAAAGAAAGTAATTTAAAAGCACTCGCGGCTATAATGAATTGTTGGCTCCCGGCAATACTGAGAAAAGTAATTGATAAAAAAATTAAATAAATGCGTGGGGGTCCCCCCAAATTCCATTACCAGGCCCTTCAGGTCTGGTATGGATATTAAGGGGAACCCTGCGTCAAATAAAAAAAAAATGACGTGGGTTTCCCCCCAAATATCCATACCAGACCCTTCAGGGTCTATTTATTTATTACACTGCGGAGGAAGTTCCCCATCAGGTCCGCTCAGCCAATGACGTAGGCGGGGTCTGAGGTACAAGGGGGCAGGGTCACCCGTCAGATCATAGGGGTAAGCCCCAGCTTTACCCGCTTGCCGGGAAATAGCCAATGACGTAGGCGGGATCCCGCCTACGTCATTGGCTATTCCACGCAAGCGGGGAAAGCCAGTGCTCGGGAGATCTTTCGCTTACATGGTCTACCCAAGGTCATTGTCTCTGACAGGGGAAGTTAGTTTGTGTCCCGGTTCTGGCGAGCCTTTTGTGCCATTTGGGAATTCAGCTTGTCTTCTCTTCTGCGTATCACCCACAGTCTAATGGGGCTGCAGAACGAGCCAATCAGCCCTTGGATCAATTCCTGCGTTGCTATATTTCTGACCATCACAACAACTGGTCAGACCTCTTACCTTGGGCGGAGTTTTCTCACAATAGCGCTCTGAATTCTGCTTCCCGTTTTTCCCCGTTTATGGCGAACTATGGTTTCCAACCTTCCATGTTGCCTGACTCATTTGTTCCTCAGAGTATTCCTGCGTTAGAGGAACATCTCCGTGGTCTTCATTCCACTTGGGTACAAGTCCAGGAGGCTTTGCGACAGGCTAACGAGAGGTACAGACTCCATGCTGACCACAGACACCTGCCTGCGCCTTTCTACCAGGTCGGGGACAGGGTCTGGCTGTCATCTCGCAACCTCCGACTTCGTGCTCCTTTTCTGAAGTTCGTACCTCGGTTTATTTGGCCTTTCCGTATCCTTCGCAGGATAAACCCAGTGGCTTATGCGTTGGACCTTCCTTCCAGTATGCATTATCTCTAATGTGTTTCGGTCTGCAACCGTTTTACCACCTCGGTGCCACGTCCTCACCCTATACAGGTTGAGAACCATGAGGAGTATGAAGTACAGTCCATTGTTGACTCCTGTAGGTTCCGAGGGTGCATACAGTACCTGGTGCATTGGAAGGGGTACGGTCTGGAGGAACGCTTCTTGGTCCCATCCTTGGACGTACATGCTCCTGTCCTCCTCCGTGACTTCCATAGACATTTTCCCCTCAAGCCCGGTGGTCCTCCGAGGGGGAGGGGTCATTGAGGAGGGAGTACTGTCAGGGCTGGGATCAGCCCTTCCTTTTCTGTGCTGGCAGCTCAGCTGTCAGCTAATTGCCAGCTCCCATCTCTCCACAGTGATCCACCTGTTGATGATCCTGCTCGTCAGCTCTGCCTACTTAAGGACTTCCAGTTCATTTGCTCTTTGCCTTCGCCTGTGTTAACATCACAAGAGACTTTCTCCTGCATTCCAGTTGAAGACCTGATTGTCTGACGTTCCCTCTGGCTACAGATCCTGCTTGCTGTACCTTTATCGCTGGCTCTTGGACATTGGCTTGGCCGACTACCCAATCCGGTTACTGATCTCTGGCTATGTTTTGACTACGCTTACACTGTTTACCTTTTTATTTTTATTATTAAACAAGTGTGCTTTAACTGTACTTCTGTCTCGGTCTGATTCATGGTTTCTGACAGAGAGCCTGGTAGATAGTTGCGGAGAGGCGGCTCAGGATCCAGATGTAGAGATGCTGATGATCCGCTCAGACAGCAGACAGGCAGGTAGGACCGCTGGTGAATGGAGCCAGGCAGGAGCGGAGCAGATTGGTCAGGTCACAGGCAAGTTCGGCAACGGTCAGGCAACAAAGTACAGAGGAGCAGGCAGGTTCAAGGTCAAGGCAAGCTGAGGTCAGGTGCAGGCGGAAGACTGGGGAAAACCAAGTAACAAGCCGGGTAGTCAGGTGGTCGGAGTTCAGGCAGATAACGGGAGCAAGGGTCACAGGGAGCTGCAGATCAGACAGCACTGGTCAGAAGTATTCCAGCCATTTAAATGGACTGATTGGCGCTAAAAGCACAGGCACGCCACCGCGCACAGGCGCACGCACCCGCAGACCGGCACGCGAACCAGCACGCACAGTAGCACGCACCGGCATGAACGAATGCACACCAAGGCGACCAACACCACGTCCAGCACAGTAAGTTCCCTGACAGATCCCGGATCTCGCTGTGTCACGAGCGATTGAGGGCCTCTCGGCGGTCATCGCGCCCACTGGGCACTCGCATCAGCTCTGGGGGTGAGCAGCGGGCGTGTGCCTAGTGTCCACAGGGCGAAGCGACGTAACATAATGACGTTTCGCCCAGCCGAGCCATGCTGCCGCAGTGAAACTGCGGCGGCTGGTCTCTAAGTGGTTAAAGCCAATGTGCACCAGATTTTAATTCCAAAATGTTTTACCCCCTATTTAGTAAATAAAAATTCAAAGCACTACTCAACCTCTCTATGCTCTGTCACTGCCCTTACTCTTTAAGTCAGTTCGAAAGAAGCCAAGGGTCATTGACTCGACATTCTGTGAACCCGTGACATCATAAACACACCCACTGGCAGGCATCATGCTTGCTTGGGCTTACAGTACATTACTGCAGATAGTGCCACTGCTGTTCTCTGCAGCATTTCCATTGCTGACACTGGAGAAGGACTCGAAACATTGTGTGACCAGCTGTAAAACACCAACATTTTAGGTAAGCATACTGGAAATGCTTTTATTTAGGGTGAAGTGCTGGGTAGGTGGAAGAGGTTTTGACATGGTTTTAAAGTCCTGGAGTTGGAAACATTAATAATCAAAAAATCTTGTGAGCAACTAATAATAGTTCAAATAATCTAATAACTTAGGCCAGCAACTGATAGCACACTCACTATAAAAATTAGAAAAATAGTGAATAAATGAATAAATGAACAGTTGCGCTAATTAATGCAATCCATATGTGAAATCAAAATATAAAAACAGTGATAACAACATAATTGAAATTCATCCTTGAACCGTTAATCCAATGTTTATAGTGAACTATATAAGCCCTAAAAGAGCTGATGAATTTGAAAAATCAAAGCATAAATCAATATCATTCATTCATAAACCTCAAATTTATTGTATAATATGTGAATAATAATATAATAATATAACATGTGAAAAATCTGTGTATTAAAATTCTAAATCCAATATATCTTCTGTGTAAAAATTCTGTGACAATCGTTTTTTTATCTTCTCATTCATATGAATAATCAAACTGGTTCCCTAGTGCTCTCCCCTCGGGTATTGTGTTCACCTCAATTGATGTGACCTCACAAAAAATTTTGGTCAATATAGGCTGTTTAGTCTCCCTGGACTAATAAGTTGTCTCTCCTCCTCCTGATTTCTTTATGTGTGTCTCCAAATGGCAGTAATTATCTGGTGCATGCAAGAGATAAAAAGCACCACAGTGTTTAAACTGTTTAAAACTAGTGGCTTTAATAAAATAAATATATTATACTCGCATGCATAAGGTGCTCCAGTGCATCAATTGTATACAGCGTTGTTTTAAAATCCACAGGGTAATCCCCCTGAGGAAGTCACGTGACCCTGTGATGTAACACGTAGGGGAGGAGCATATGGTGGGACAAGACGCTGACATATCAATTGATTAAGCACGGAGCTGTTGTCACAGAGCTGTGGATTAAAATATATTTGTTTTAATAAAGCGACCATTCATCTTTACATTAGTGTGAATGTAGGGATAGTTTATTCAGTGTGACTGTAGTGACCGTTTAACACAGTATATTTTATTGCCTTCACTGCAAGTTTAACACCATATAGTTCTGTGCGTTACTGCAAGTTTAATGCTGTATAGTTATGTGCGTTACTGCAAGTTTTACTATGTATATGTCATTGCGTTACTGCAAGTTTAACTACTGTATGTATATTTTATAGCGTTACTGCAAGTTTAACTTTTATTGTGTTACTGCAAGTTTAAAGCCATAAAGTTCTGTGCGTTACTGCTATATATTTCATTGTGTTACTCCAAGTTTAACACCGTATATTTCATTGTGTTACTGCAAGTTTAACGCCATATAGTTCTGTGTGTTACTGCAAGTTTAATGCCATATATTTCATTATGTTACTGCAAGTCTAACGCTGTATATTTAATTGCGTTACTGCACGTTTAACACCATGTAGTTCTGTGCGTTACCACAAGTTTAACGCCGTATATTTCATTATGTTACTGCAAGTATAACGCTGTATAGTTCTGTGGGTTATTGCAAGTTTAATGCTGTATTGTCAAGGTCACCTGTGGCCAGGTGACAGATGCACACCGTAGGGGGACAGGAGTGCACCGCAAGGTAGTGAACCCTATGGCTGACTGCTGCGGATAGGAAACTGGGTGGTTGTGGAAAGCGGGACCAGAGGAGCACAACCGGGATCCTAACGGAAGCTAGAGCCAAGATTCCCCAGGGCGCAGAGTCTAAGACCCAGCAGGTCTTCTCCAGGGCCTCTAGTGGTGAGGATGTTATGCTGCAGGCTGGGACCAGGTCGCGGCCCCTGTAGTTTCCTAGCTCACGCCCCGTAGGATAAGGGGAAAAGAGGGGAAGCAGCAGCACAAGATATGAGAGAACCGAATAACAAGCTGAAGGTCAGGGGCCACAAGCAGACAAGGATAACGAAAGAACGAGCCGAAGGTCAAGGGTCACGAGCAGACAGGGATAGTCGGGGACAAGCCAAATATGTAACAGAGAGACAGACGTAGCACACGGCAGGCAGGAACCCAAACACACAATGCCTAACAAACACGTTGATCAGCAAAGCAGGCTTGCAGTGCACAGGTTAATATAGTGTTCTGTGATAGGGCCTGGGGTGGAGTCTGGCTGGGAGGAGATTATAAAGGAAGCCAGGTGAAAGGGCTCAGGCCTCTAAGATGAACACATGGGAAGGAAGGTAAGCTGACAGACAAACACTACTGCATATCCATGACAGTACCCTCCCTCTTATGGGCCCTCCCCCACCTGGGCCCAGGCTTAAAGGGAAATCTCTGATGAAACCTTCTCAACAGATGAGGTGCAGCGACATCAGATGCAGCGATCCAAGACGCCTCCTCAGGACCAAAACCTCTCCAATGCACAAGGTACTGAAGAATGCCTCTGCAGAGCCGAGAATCCAGAACTTGTCTAACCTCGTACTTAAGATTATCCTCAGAGACCGAAAACGAGGTAGGGAGATGACAAGAAGATCTATTGAGGACCAAAGGCTCTCTAGGAATAAGCAAGGGCATGAGAGGATCAACAGGAATCTGAGGAGGGTCCCCTAGACCCTTAAAGGGGAACTGGTCATCTTGCACAGGACCATCAGACTGGGCAGATGTCAGTGGAACCCTGAAGTCAGGTTGGTTAGAAGGTGACATGTCGCCGGAGTCAAGCTGAATAGCTGAAGGACAAGCAGAATGTCCCAAACAAGAAAAAGTAGGAGGCTCACTGGGCATGGGCTGGACTGGCATAACTAGTACAGAGGCAGAGTGAATAGCTGAGTCAGGTGTAGCGACTACCTGAATCGCATCGCAAGACGTATCGACTGCAGGACTTGTAGACAAGCTAGCCTGGCTGTGCGTCCAAGGGTGGTTAGGGACAGAGAAATGTAAATGGTTATGCAACCTGGAATGAATGACCGGCTCAGATTCACAGGGGGCAACCTTGGGTAGGCAGGACGAGGAACAGGAGGGACCCCAAGCCAGGATCTGTCCAGTAGTCCAGTCCACATGAGGAGAATGGAGCTGTAACCATGGGAGACCCAAAATTATAGGCGTTGAGGCCTTGGGTAAGATAAGGAAGGATATCCACTCCTGGTGGAGTGTCCCTACCGACATCTTAACAGGGAGGGTCTGGAAGTGGATAGGTCCCCCTGGGAGAACAGTACCATCAATCGCCAAGACCACCAATGGTGTGGTGAGGGGCAAAAGAGTAAGTCTCATGGATGATGCGATTTCCCAGTCCATGAAATTACCAGCGGCTCCGGAATCCAGATATGCTGAAACCGAATGAGAAGAAGCACCAACATGAAGGAACACAGAAAGCAGAAGACGAGAAGGGGAAGGTGATATTTCTGGGTCCAATACTCCACTTTCCAGATGAAGTGGACCCGAACGTTTTTCTGGACAAAGAGAGCAAGTGTCACGAAAATGACCTTTGCCCCCACAGTAAAGACACAGACCAAGAGTTCTGCGCCTAGCACGTTCCTCGGGGGATAGCCTGGTCCGACCCAGCTGCATGGGTTCCTCAGCTGGTAGGAGATGCTCTACGGGTCGAAGAGAGGGGAGCTCAGGCTGACTAAGAACCAAGGAGTGCTGGCGTTGCTTTTCTAAGGTCCTCTCCTGAAAGCGAATATCGATCTGGTTACACAAGGAGATAACGCCGGCCAGATCAGTGGGGATGGTTCTTCCTGCTAATTCATCCTTCACTCTATCAGACAGGCCATGCAAAAAGGTTGCGACTAAGGCCTCATTGTTCCAGCTCAACTCAGCCGACAGTATGCGGAAATGAAGGGCATACTGTCCCACAGAAGCAGACTCTTGGCGGAGACGTAAAAGGGCGCTGGCCGCTGAAGAGACACGAGCCGGTTCTTCGAAGATATTCCGAAAAAGTTTCAAGAAGCCAGACAGGCTAGAAACCACTGGATCATTCAGTTCCCACAGAGGGGCTGCCCAGGCTAAAGCTTCACCAGAGAGGAGGGAAATGATATAGGCTACCTTAGCCCGATCAGACAGGAAGTTTTGGGGCTGGAGCTCAAAATGAATTGTGCATTGGCTAAGGAACCCCCTGCAAGCCTTGGACTCCCCAGAGAAACGGGACGGAGCTGGCAGTTGTAGTGAGTGTGTGGCTGCGACTGGTGCAATAGGTGCAGCCGCTGGTTGTATTTGAGGTTGCGGATTCAGGGTTCCCAAGGAGGCTTGAAGCTGCTCGAAGCGAGAAGCCAGATCCTGGAGGAATCGCATCACCTGAGTCTGATTCGATTCCTGGGTTTCAAGTCTGCAAACTATGCCCTGCAACGGATCATCCACGGGTAACGGGATGTCAGCCGGGTTCATGGCTGATCAAACTGTCAAGGTCACCTGTGGCCAGGTGACAGATGCACACCGTAGGGGGACAGGAGTGCACCGCAAGGTAGTGAACCCTATGGCTGACTGCTGCGGATAGGAAACTGGGTGGTTGTGGAAAGCGGGACCAGAGGAGCACAACCGGGATCCTAACGGAAGCTAGAGCCAAGATTCCCCAGGGCGCGGAGTCTAAGACCCAGCAGGTCTTCTCCAGGGCCTCTAGTGGTGAGGATGTTATGCTGCAGGCTGGGACCAGGTCGCGGCCCCTGGAGTTTCCTAGCTCACGCCCCGTAGGATAAGGGGGAAAAGAGGGGAAGCAGCAGCACAAGATATGAGAGAACCGAATAACAAGCTGAAAGTCAGGGGCCACAAGCAGACAAGGATAACGAAAGAACGAGCCGAAGGTCAAGGGTCACGAGCAGACAGGGATAGTCGGGGACAAGCCAAATATGTAACAGAGAGACAGACGTAGCACACGGCAGGCAGGAACCCAAACACACAATGCCTAACAAACACGTTGATCAGCAAAGCAGGCTTGCAGTGCACAGGTTAATATAGTGTTCTGTGATAGGGCCTGGGGTGGAGTCTGGCTGGGAGGAGATTATAAAGGAAGCCATGTGAAAGGGCTCAGGCCTCTAAGATGAACACATGGGAAGGAAGGTAAGCTGACAGACAAACACTACTGCATATCCATGACATGTATATTTATTTGCGTTACTCCAAGTTTACCGCTGTATATTTCATTGTGTTACTGCAAGTTTAACGCCATATATTTAATTGCGTTACTGCAAGTTTATTGCCTTATTGTTCTGTGTGTCACTGCCATTTTAACGCTGTATATTTCATTGCGTTACTGCAAGTTTAATGCTGTATTTTTAATTGCTTTACTGCAAGTTTAATGCCAAATATTTAATTGCACTACTGCTGTATAATTCTGTGCATTATTTAAAGTTTAACCCTGTATATTTAATTGCGTTGCTGCAAGTTTAACGCCATATACAGTAGTTCTGTGCATTACTGCAGGTTTAGCGCCATATAGTTCTGTGCATTACTGCAAGTTTAACGCTGTATATTTCATTGCATTACTGCAAGTTGCTGCATGTTTAATGCCATATAGTTCTGTGCTTTACTGCAAGTTTAACACTGTATAATTCATTGCGTTACTGCAAGTTTAATGCTGTATATTTAATTGCGTTACTGCACGTTTAATGCCATATAGTTCTGTGCCTTACTACAAGTTTAACACCCTATATTTCATTGCGTTGCTGCAAGTTTAACGCTGTATATTTAATTTCATATATAGTTATGTGCAAGCTTGACGCAGTATATTGCAGTATATTATTGTGTAACCATGGAGTGTGTCTGTGTAGTGAATACTCAAATTAAAGTGCACCAAACACCACTTTCCATTGATTAAAGTGCATTCACGTACACATTTACACATCTTTATTATATTTTGTAAATAAGCAGCCCCCACTCCCCCTATCATGTCTGGGAGGACAGTAAGGAGAGGCAGACATTCCCATGACACTGTAAGGGGGCCATCAGCATATGTGTCCACAGGCAAATGTGGATGTGGTCCGTCCTCAGGCAGGGCATCATTTCCTCTGTTAAGTGATGTTGCCCGTGCTATCCAGCCACAGCATGCAGAGGAGGTTGTGGACTGGCTTACTAAACCATCCTCATCCTCCTCATCCGCCGTCACCCAAGCAGAGATTAGTGCGCAGTCCCCTACAGCTGCCAGAGTGGCAAAACCTGCCTCCTTGTCCACAGCTATTTCTACCATCATCAGGCATAGAGGAGTCAGCGGAGTTATTTGAACCCATCGTCAGCTACTTGCCCCTTGATGATGCACAGCCATTACTTGGTTCAGATTACATCTTCTGCACTCTGTGGGGATGGGATGAGTTCTGAGACTTTCCCCTTATAACGGTGGTCAAGGAGGGTTGCCAACCAATAGTGATCCTTTACCTTAACGCCACGTATTCTTGGGTTCTTTTCCCAGACTATGAATGAAAGAACCCGTGCACCACAATTTTGCGGAGACATGAGAAGCAGACTCCTCGGGGTCACTGAGAATTACAGTATGTGGAACTGCCTCCTCACAGCCACGTACTACTCTCAAGGGTTCTAGGGATGGAAAACCATCTCTTACCCTTTGATGTATGTCTTCCTCTGCTTTAATGCCTCCGAAACTACTAGAGTCCTCCTCCTCTCTCTCCTCTTGTGTGTTCTGTGGCATAGGAATAATGGTGTCTGCATAAAGTGGGCCTTGAGAGGAAATTAAGTCCTCCTCTTCGTCCCACTGCTCTGCCTCGAGTGCCCTGTCCATAATGCCACACAGAGTCTGCTACAGCAGGAACACAACACAGATTGTGTAACTGATGCATGTATTGTCATGGCTCACCATCCTTGTGGCCTACAGTGCATGCATCCTTTATGAGCAGCCATTGGCATGGGGAAAAAAAAATCTGAGCCTGTTGTTGTACCATACTCACACAGGTACTCATTGACAGCCCTCTGCTGCATGTGCAGCTGCTTCAGCATTGGCAAAGTTGAGTTCCACATAGTGGGTATGTCACAAATCAAGCGTTTTATGGGCAGGTGGAATTCCCGCTGTATTTCAGCCAACCGAGCACTGGCTGTTTATGATCACCTAAAATGGCCACAGAATCTTCTGGCCTGCTTTAGTAGATATTCCAAATCTGGGTACCTATTTAGGAAACGCTGCACCACCAAATTGAGAACATGTGCCAAGCATGGCACATGTGTCAACTTTCCCTGTCTAATGGCAGACAGGAAGTTTGTGCTATTATCACACACCACCATTCCTGGCTCCAGCTGGCGTGGCGTGAACCACCTCTGGGCCTGTCCCTGCAGAGCTGCAAGAATCTCTGCTCTGGTGCAGTTCCTGTCCCATAGACACACCAGCTGAAGCACTGCATGGCACCTTTTAGCCTGACTCATGGAATAGCCCTTTGACACTGTCCTCCATTCGTTGTCAGCGGGTCACCTGTACACACCCAGCACTGTCCTCCCTGCGCTGCTGTACTTACCTCTCATCAGTCGTGTGTGACCGGGGAAGATCTCTGAAGATTATTGAAACCAGACACTTGAGGTTTTTTTTTGTACTATTAGAGCTTTGGTTGCTGTTCCGGATACCTCATTGGTTTTGGGGAGACCATTATTTCCCTGTGCTGGGTGAGACTGTTATCGGCAGTCACGGATTTCTGGTAAGCAGTCAATCTTCCACTTGGGTGTTGACCTGAATGCACTTCTTTTGGGAAGATTGGAATCACAACTTTACTTCCACTGGATGTTAACCATTCACAGACTCTCATTAATTGGAAATCTGAATGGGACTTAGGTTTAGTTTTCTTTTTTCGTTTTTGTTTCTTTTTATATGATATTCATTTATCATCAATTTTCAAGTTTATTTCACATGTTGGACACGTAAATGTTTATGTTTATATTTAGTGCTGCATCCACTTTGTAAATTTTAATGAAAAATATGTGCTCAATCATGGGCTTAAATTGGCCCCTGATAAACCTTAAAGCAAATTTGGAGCCTTCATGGATGTGCTGAGGTACATTAGAAAGATTTAATACCAAAAGACATTTTTTGTCTCAACCTGCAGGGAGAACGGTTAATACCACTGATGGTGTGCGACACTCAGGTCTTTCTAATGCCTCTCTGTTTAATCCGCCTGGTTTCTTTCCCCCCTCTGTTACAGTCTTCAAAGATCTGGTACTAAAGGATATTGACAAACTTAAAATTAAAAGGGATTATAATAACTCCAGGTTTTGTCAAGGACTAAAATCCTTAAAGACTAGAAAGGACATTATTCTTTGCCCCGCAGATAAGGGGGGTGGAATTGTGGTATTGGATGAAGTGTCATACGTAGAGGAAATGAACAAAATTCTTTCAGACAGATACCTATGCCCCTTTACACTATGATCCGAGGGGTAAATACCAAAAAGAGCTTGATAGATTTATTGAAACAGGTTTAACGATCATTTAATCAATTTTCTAATATATATAGTGATTATTGACAAATTCTCTGGTTGTTATTAAAATTGAGTTGATTTATATTAGGATATTCTCTGGTCTGCTACTAGATGGCCTGTTTATTGTTTACTATTTGAAGCATATTTTTTAAGTAAGATTTTAAAATTTGGGGTACTCTCTTAATGTCTTCCTCCATAGGCATTTATGATCTTTTTAACCACTTGCTTACTGGGCACTTACACCCCCTTCCTGCCCAGGCAAATTTTCAGCTTTCAGCACTGTCACGCTTTGAATGACAATTGCGCAGTCGTGCGACGTGGCTCCCAAACAAAATTGACGTCTTTTTTTCCCCACAAATAGAGCTTTCTTTTGGTGGTATTTGATCATCTTTGCGGTTTTTATTTTTTGCGCTATACACAAAAAAAGAGCGACAATTTTGAAAAAAACACAATATTTTTTACTTTTTGCTATTATAAATATCCCCACTTTTTAAAAAAAATAATATTTTTTTCCTCAGTCTAGGCCGATACGTATTTTACATATTTTTGGTTAAAAAAAATTGCAATAAGCGTTTATTGTTTGGTTTGCGCAAAAGTTATAGCGTCTACAAAATAGGGCATAGTTTTAAAGCATTTTTTTTTTTTTACTAGTAATGGCGGCGATCAGCAATTTTTATTGTGACCGGCGACATTATGGCGGACACATCGCACACTTTTGACACCATTTTGGGACCATTGTCATTTTTACAGCGATCAGTGCTATAAAAAAATGCACTGGTTACTGTAAAAATGACACTGGCAGTGAAGGGGTTAACCACTAGGGGCGCTGAAGGGGTTAAGTGTGCCTAAGGGAGTGATTCTTACTGTGGGGGGAGGGGACTGACTGGGGGAGCTGACCGATGGTTGTCCCTATGTACACACCATCGGTCTCCTCTCCATGACAGGATGTCGATCTCTGTGTTTACACAGAGAGATCCATGTCCCTGGCTCTGTAAATGCCGATCGCGGGTACCTGGCGGACATCGCGGCCGTCAGGCACGCGCATCGGCACCCGCGTGACGCGGCGGGCACGGAAGTTCCCTGATGCACGCTCGAGAGCGCGCGCCGGGGATGAGGAAAGAGGCGGACGTCAATTGACGTCCTCCTGGCATTCTAGATCCGCGCTGTAGCCGTCATTCGGCTATAGCGCGGACCCCTAGTGGTTAAGTTAACCCAAGTTTTATTTTTATTTTTGTTGTCTAATAATATGTTTACACATGCGCATGATGACCATTCTGGGCCGTCCTGTCATTGATTATGCCCGGTCTGTGCTCCTCTGAGTGGTGTCATCTGTATGAGAATGATGCTTTGTGGAGCGCGGGATGCGTTGCGTTCCACCGCTATTATTTCTGGCCGACAAATCACTATGGAGGTTGGCCTTTCTGTGGAACGCGAGCGCGTGATGCGTTCCACCGATATCACTTCCGGTTGATGAGTTATCACGGAGGTTGACCCTTCCGCGATCAGTGTCACCAGCTATTTAGCCACTAGGATTTGCTAGACGATGAGGCGCATGTGCTGTGCGTGTTGCGCTCCGCCAACCTCACTTCCTGTTGACGTACCAGCCAGGGGGTTCGTTTCTCCTGGATGGACATCATTGGCTATACATTTATAAGGTCGTGCTGGTGCTGTTGGATGAAATATGTCAGATGGGCTGACACTAGCATGCTGAGAGCTGCGGCCATTCGAATATTTGATGCATTTACTCCTGTACTAAAACTCTGTCTGTTATATACACATTGAAGTTGGTGACGGGTGTATCAACTCTCCCTCCTTGGATTTATTTCATACTTGAGCGACGCATGTGGACTTTTACTGTATATACTTTATTTGCTGATCAACAAATTGTGCTGGCTGCTTTATATATTATTTTTCACCACATTTAGTAGCGCAGATACTGACTGCATTTTATATTGAACCCCTACCTTATTCACCAAAAAAAGTGTTAATAATAAAAAAAACAAGTTTTTTGACAATTGCTTTATTAAAATAAAAAAAAGCAATGTCCTCTGATGTAGATGGATTGTCAATCATGACAATCTGCCATTTGACAATTCTTATATAAGTAAGGGCCGGGCCATCTGATGACATCACCTGGTAGCTGCCCCTCATGTTGAGGTCATGTGGCCTGGTATGGTTCGGGGGGGTGGTGCTCTCTCGTCCCCCCTTTCCTGGCCTGCTGGGCAGCATGCTCAGATTTGGGTCTGGTATGAACTTTTTTCGCGACCAGAGATGGCGGGTGGCGGCGTGATTGACGATGGATCTACATAGGGAGACATTGTTTTTTGTTTTGTTTTTAATAAAGGAATTATCTGTGTGTGTTTTTATTTATTTTTGCCACTTTGTTGGTGAATGAATAGGGTACTATGTTAAAGGGGGCTTCCAGATTCTGATAAGCCCCCTGCCCGAAGACCCCCAGAACTACAGGGTTGTTGTAAAGAGTTCCTTGTCCCCATCAGCACGGGGGAAAAGGTGTTTTGCCCCCCACCCCAAAGCACCCCCGTCAAGGTTGAGGGCATGTGGCCTGGTATGGTTCGGGGGGCGCTCTATCATCCCCCCTTTCCCGACCTTCTGGGCTGCATGCTTGGATAAGGGTCTGTTATGGATTAGGGGGGACCCCCATGCCCTTTTTTTCAAAAATGTTCTATTGCCGGCAATAGTATTGTATTGCCGGATTTTTAATTTCATCTTTTTTCTTTATAAATTTATAATTTTTTGTTGCACCAGGTTCTATACACAGTACAGATGAACCACTTTAAAGACAGACTAAGGGGACCAGGCTCTATATTTAAAGGAATTTTTCATTTTTATTGTTTTACTTTAACCACTTCAGCCCCGGAAGGATGTGCCCCCTTAATGACCAGGCCTTTTTTTGCGATACGGCACTTGAGAAAGTCACTTGACCAGTGACATAACGCGTAGGGGAGGAGCCTAGTGACAAGCATCAAGGATCTATGAGGAGGAAGCTCTGTATCTGATCGTATCCAGCGCCTATTTGTTGTTGAAAGCATGTGAGTGTTTTCTTTTCACACAATCAAACCTTTATCGGTCTCAGCATATTGCGCTATGGTTGTTTTCTTTTTTTTCATGTTCATGAATGCTGGAAGTATTCCTGAAGTGGAGCAAAGCACCGGACCTTTTTGTTTGTTTAAAAAAAAAGGGGGGAAGGAAAGGAACTGTGGGACTTTAAATGAGGCATGCGTATGGATAGGTAAATGTCTAGGATATCAAAAAATACACAGTAAATAGATTGTCACAGTCCCGATGCGGGAAATCTCTGTAGCCAAAAGGAACTGCTTCCTTCCTACACGAACCACAGTAATTTTTAAGCATTGAATCATTAATCATGTTCCAGTGTTAAACACAAACACATAATCTCCAGTCCTAGTTCAGACTATATCATGTCCACTTATTCCCTGTGGGCTTCCACTATAGTTTTTACTTCAATTTCCCAACATCTATCCCTGTGTGGTTTTTATTTAGTTTTTCACACTTTTTTTTCCCTTATTTTTTCCACTAGAATTTTTCCACGCTCTCACTGCATCCACCTCTGGTTGTGGCATTGGGCTGTGGCTGTCTGAGTTTCTCCAGAGATGATGCCCATCCGCCACCTCTTCTTTGGCTCTCCTTAATTGCTGGTGAGTCCCTGGATCATGGGGGGTTGTCACAGCCTCAACCCCGGGGGAGACAGCTCATACAGGACCATTATCCCACCCCCATCCGGGGGTCATCGGCCAACTTATCTGGGCTTTGCCATTGGTAATGTATTAATCCTTAACTTTGCTCTCTATTGAAAGCTTGATTCATTTCTGAGACCCCTTTGACCTACTCATTCAATTGAATATAATTCATTTTCCTGTAGTTGATACCTACGCACCCCACTCCTGATGACTGGCTTTAAACGCCAAGAAACGCGTTGAGTCTATTCTCAGGGATGCCAAGTCAAGTTTGCCCAATCATGAATCTTTACCCATTTCCTTGTTGTATTAATTTATTAGGATAATCATGGTCACTCCTTCTGTATGTCCATCTTTTTGGTTTCTGCTGTTTTAATTATGTCCATTGATTGTGAATATCAAGTATGTAAAATGTGATTAACACTATGGGGCTGATTTACTAATAACAGTGCGCTGCGCTGGTTCTAACCTTAATTGGTGCGCCGGATAACTCCTTCACTTGGCGCAGGAACCAGCGGCGCACTGTTATAGTAAATACAAATGTCAACGGCGCTCTATTGAAAATGAATGGTTCCCTATGGGAGCCCATTGATTTGAATAGAGGTCGCCCGGGAAGTCGGATGAAGCGTATCCGACTCGCTGGGCGACTCGTGTGCCGGCTGACACAGGGACAGCGCGACTTTGCGAGGCGACTTGAACACGACCTGAGCACGTGAAGCAGCCGCTCAAGTCGTGTCCTAGAGGTGACTAGCTGGCCGAGAATGTCTCCAGCGTGACATACCTTAGGCCTGGTATGCTCCTGGAGGGGAACCCCCACGCCGTTTTTTTCATTAAAATTTGGCGTGGAGTTCCCCTTCATGATTCATACCAAACACGGGACAGCGAGGCTGCCGAGAACCATACCCTTAGGTCTGGTATGGATTTTAAGGGGAACCCCTAAGCCGAAAAAACGGCGTGGGGGTCCCCCCAAGATCCATACCAGACCCTTAGGTCTGGTATGGATTTAAAGGGAAACCCCCTAAGCCAAAAAAACAGTGTGGGGTCCCCCCCAAAATCCATACCAGACCCTTATCCGAGCACGCAACCTGGAAGGCCGCAGGGGAACCGTACCAGGCCGCATGCCCTCAACATGGGGGGGTGGGTGCTTTGGGGCAGGGGGCGACCTGCGGCCCCCCCACCCCAAAGCACCCTGCCCCCATGATGATGGGGACAAGGGCCTCTTCCCAACAACCCTGGCCGTTGGTTGTCGGGGTCTGCGGGCGGGGGCTTATCGGAATCCGGGAGCCCCCTTTAATAAGGGGGCCCCCCACCCTATGTGAATGAGTATGGGGTACATCGTACCCCTACCCATTCACCTGGTGGCAAAAAAAGATAATAAAAAACACAACACAGGTTTTTAAAGTAATTTATTAGGCAGCTCCGGGGGTCTTCCTGCCGGGCGCCCCGCTATCTTCTTCCAGCTTTTTTGCTAGCAGGGTCCCGGGCTTCCTCGTCGTCTTCGGGGTCTTTCTGCCGGGCGCCCCGCTATCTTCTTCCAGCTCTTTTGCTAGCGGGGTGCCCGGGCTTCGTCGTCGCCTTCTTCCGACTTCGGGGGTCTCTTGTTCTGTTCTCCGGTTCTTCTCCCGATCTCCGGTGCCTTCTCCACAATCTCCAGTTCTTCTCCCGCTCTCTGGTGCCTTCTCCACGATCTCCAGGTTCTTCTCCCGCTCTCCGGTGTCTTCTCCACGATCTCCGGTTCTTTGTGCCTTCTGCCGGGCGCCCCGCTATCTTCTGCCAGCTCTTTTGCTAGCGGGGGCCCGTCTTCCTCGTCGCCTTCTTCCCTCTTCTCGTCGCCTTCTTCCCTCTTCTCGTCGCCTTCTTCCCTCTTCTCTTCGCCCGATGTTGCCTCGTCGCTGTCCACCGCTGCAATGATCTGTCCGAGCAGCGGTGCCACTTTTATTGGCACGGGGCGTGGTCACCGGCTGATGCCACCGCTGACCCCGCCCCCGTATGATGTCACAGTCCCGGGGAATGATGGGACTGTCACGTGAAACGGGGGGCGGGGTCAGCGGTGGCATCAGCCAGTGACCACGCCCCATGCCAATATAAGTGGCACCGCTGCTCGGACAGAGCATTGTAGCGGCAGACAGCGACGAGGCAACATCGGGCGAAGAGAAGAGGAAAGAAGGCGAAGAAGAAGACCGGCCCCCGCTAGCAAAAGAGCTGGAAGAAGATAGCGGGGCGCCCGGCAGAAGGCAGAAAGAACCGGAGATCGTGGAGAAGACACCAGAGAGCGGGAGAAGAACCGGAGATCGTGGAGAAGGCACCGGAGAGCGGGAGAAGAACCGGAGATCGCGGAGAAGGCACCGGAGAGCGGGAGAAGACGGCGAGGAAGCCCGGGACCCCAGCTGGCAGAAGATAGCGGGGCGCCCGACAGAAAGACCCCCGAAGTCGGAAGAAGACCACCGGAGCTGCCCAATAAATTACTTTTCAAACCTATGTTGTCTTTTTTATTGACTTATTTTGCCACCAGGTGAATGGGTAGGGGTACGATGTACCCCATTCTCATTCACATAGGGTGGGGGGCAGGTATCTGGGGTCCTCCTTATTAAAGGGGGCTCCCGGATTCTGATAAGCCCCCCGCCCGCAGACCCCGACAACCAACGGCCAGGGTTGTCGGGAAGAAGCCCTTGTCCCCATCAACATGGGGCAGGGTGCTTTGGGGTGGGGGGGGCGCAGGTCGCCCCCTGCCCCGAAGCACCAAACCCCCCATGTTGAGGGCACGCAGCCTGGTACGGTTCAGGAGGGAGGGGGGCCGCTCTCTCTTCCCCCCCTCTTCCCCTGCGGCCTGCCAGGTTGAGTACTCGGATAAAGGGTCTGGTGTGTATTTTTAGGGGACCCCACGCTAATTTTTTTTGTTTTAAAATACATGCCAGACCTGAAGGGCCTGGTATGGATTCTGGGGGGACCCCCACGCCATTTTTTTTTTCATTTTGGGGGGGGGGTCCCTTTTGAATCCATACTAGACCCAAGGGCATGGTATGGACCTGGGGGGGACCCCACGCTGTTTTTTTTTTCTAGTTTTTTTTTTGAACCGGCATTTTTATTTTTTTTACATTTCCTTTAACAACCAGCTATAAACAGGTAAAACAAAAGATTGCCGCAAAATTGCAGTACTTGCGTTTTGGATGCGGGTCCATTGAATTCTATTACATCCAAAACACTGTTTTTGGCCTGGCAAAAAAAATCTGCAGTTGCGTTTAAAATCGTTTTTCACAAAGCCTAAAAATGCCTTCAGACGCCAAAGATTTCCACGTTTCAGACGCGGTACCAGCGTTTAGCCGCATTTTAGTTTAGAAGCGTTTTTAAAGGTGACCTATTTTTTTTTATATTGATAAACTCCAAATTTATGGCAAATGAGGAAAAAACATAATATATATATATACATATAGATATATAAATGAAATTGCTTCCATTGCATTGTGGACAATCCACAACTTGGGGCAGCTGACGTGGCAAGTGGACAATCCACAACTTGTGGCAAGTGATGTGGCAAGTGACACGCTAAATACAACTACACTGCTGCTCTCAGCTGCTGATATCACTCTGGTCTCACAAAATAGCTAAAATCGTAAATAATACTGTTTTTGGAGCTTAGGGCGGCTCCTTATCATATACACGCAAATGTGGTAAAACACGGCATGCAAACGCCACAAAGCGCGCCTTTCTAAACGCCACTTTCAACCTTAGTTCTGAACACTTTGCACCAGCGTCCCGTCTACATGGGGCCTAAAAACGCCTATGCCATTTACAGCTCAAAAACGCCATGGTGGCCATGAGGCCATAGGCTAACATGGAGAGATGTTTTTAAGCTGCAAAAAACGCTCAAACAAGCGGCTTGAAAAACGTCCGTGTGCATGTAGCCTTATATTAACCACTTGCGCACTGCCCAGACCAAGTTTCACATTTCAGCGCTGATGCACTTTCAATGACAATTGCGCGCTCATACAACACTGTAACCCAATGAAAATGTATTATTTCTTGGCACACAAATAGAGCTTGCTTTTGGTGCTATTTGATCACCTTTGTGTTTTTTTTTGTTTGTTTTTTCTATAAATACAAAAGACCAAGTTTAAAAAAAAAAAAAAAAGGATATTTTAACCACTTCAGCACTGGGCCTATTCTGGCACTTCTCTCCTTCATGTAAAAATCATAAATTTATGGCTATAAAATTACTTCAAAACACCAAACATTATATATGTTTTTGGAGCAGACACCCCAGGGAATAAGATGACGGTCATTGCAAATTTTTATCTCGCTCTGTATTTGCGCAATAAATTTTCAAACGCCTTTTTTTTTGCTAAAAATATTACAAAACAGTAAAGTTAGGCCAATTTTTTGGTATAATGTGAAAGATGTTGTTATGCTGAGTAAATAGATACCTAACACGTCACACTTTAAAATTGCGCACACTCATGGAATGACACCAAACTTCAGTAATTAAAAATCTCCCTAGGCGATGCTTTAATTTTTTTTACACGTTAACATTTTGGCATTACAGAGGAGGTCTAGTGCTAGAATTGTTGCACTCGTTCTAACGCACGCAGCAATAACTCACATGTGTGGTTTGAATGGCGTTTACATATGTGGGCGGGACTTACGTGTGTGTTCGCTTCTGAGCGCGAGTAACCGGGGACATGGGCGTTTTTTCTTATTTTTGCTTATTTTTTTTATTTTGTTTTTTTACTTTTTTGTATTTCTTACTCTTTTTTTTTTTTGGATCACTTTTATTCCTATTACAAGGAATGTAAACATCCCTTGTAATAGGAATGTGTGTGACAGGTCCTCTTTATGGAGAGATGCGGGGTCAATAAGACCCCACATCTCTCCTCCAGGCTGGAAAGCATGATATTGGTCAAAAAAAATCAACAATCTCATGCTGACAGCCGAGATCACGGCTTGGTTAACATACAGGAACATGGCGTGATGTCATAACGTCGCCCCCGGGCCTCCGACGGTCATAGAGATGACTGGTGACCATAAGGTCACCAGTCATCTCCAAATCATTCTCCGAGCCCAAAATGGCACGGGAGAGCAAGGAGAAGCACCGGATGGTGGCAAGAGGGGGGGGAACGTCCCCTCCCGCCGCCTATAAGAACGATCAAGCAGCGGAACTGCCACTATGATCGTTTTTATTGTGCACAGAATCGCCGGCTGAAAAGAATGATATCTGAATGATGCCTGCAACTGCAGGCATTATTCAGATGTCACCGCACAAAGCCAGGGATGTCATTTGACGGTGGGCGGTAGGAAACTGGTTAATATTTTAAAAAAGGTAATTATTCTTCTTCATTGATGTACACTGATGAGACTGCACTGATGGGCACCGATAAGGTGGCATTGCTAGTTGGCAGTGAGAAGTGGCACTGCTAGGTGGCAATGATAGTTGGCAGTGATGGGCACTGATAGGCAGCACTGCTAGGTGCCACTGATTGGCACCAGTGGTGGGCATTGATAGGTGGCACTGGCAGGGGCTACTAATTGTCACAGATGACGCAGAATTGCCTCTTCCTCTTTGGGCCCCATGTCCCTTGCACATAAGCCGGTGATTGCCTTTTTTTTATGCTCACGCTGTCAGCACAAGGAGAAAACAAAAACCATTACCCAGCTTTTGTTTACATCACGTGATCAGCTGTCATTTGCTGACAGCTGATCACATGGTAAAGGGCAGGGATCGGCCCCTTACTCGGATCTGTCATCACCCGAGTCTCAGTGACTCAGTGACCACAGCACGTGCGCACAAAGGGGAGGACGTTTATTGACGGACTCCCGGCAATTGAGGACCATGCTGTGGCCGTCGATCAGTTATAGTGCTGATCTCAAGTGATTAAAGAGGGTCTAAATGGGCCATTGACATGCATCACAATTCAACTTAGGAATGTGACTTTGAAAAGTTAAACTAAATAATTTGGCCACTTTATCCTTCCAAATAATTCACTACCTGTCACATAGCCACACAGAAAGTGAGATAAAATCCCTAACAATGTCTTTCCTTGGGGACACACAAGTCAATCTAAATACTTTCCCCATTATGCACATTGCACTCCAGCATATTGCGGGGTACACCACAAATTATTAGGTAGTTTGGACTTTGGGGTTTATTTACTAAAGGCAAATCTACTTTGCACTACAAGTGCACTTGCTGTATATCTGAGGGGGACATGCAAGCAAAAAAAAAAACACCATCTTTGCTTTTACATGATTGTAACATCCAATCACCAGTACTTTCCCTCAGATTTTCAGCAGCTACACTTTTACTGCAGAGTGGATTTGTCTTTACTAAACCCCAAACTATACAATGATTTGGGGTGTACACAACAAAGTGCTAGAGTGCAATTTGCTTAATGGGGACACTAGTTAGATTGATCCGTGTGTCCCCAAGAAAAGACATTGGTAGGGTTTTACCTTCACTTCCTGTTTAGCTGTGTGACAGGAAGTGAAGCCCATTTTAAGAAAAGGAGACACAAAGGCCAAACTACAAAAAAAAAAACCCACACACGCAGGGGTTCTAACACTTACTTCGTTTCCCTCAAAATGCCCACAATTAGAATTGTATTGCCTTGAGCTATTTTTAAGTGCAGTGCTCTAAATCAGTGCTGCTCAAGTACCCCCAACAGGCCATGTTTGCAGGTTTTCCTTCATCTTGCACATGTGCTTTAAATCACAGTCAATGGTTTTGATTTTTGGACAGCAATTCTCGATAAGATAAATTCACAAAACATGTCCTGTTGGGGGTACTTGAGGACTGAGGCTGAGAACCACTGCAGTAAAAAAGGAAAATTTAATACTTACCGCTCTGTATTTTTCATTTCCTGGTGACTCTCCATGGCAGCACACAATTCATGCATATGCTAGCATGAAGGCACCAGGGTAGACAAATCACACCTGTTTTGTTTTGACATGCCAATCAGCTGTCACATTTGTTGCAAAGAAAACACAAAACAAACATCAAAACTTTGCATCAAATTTTATTGGTTAACAAAACAAAAGGGAAGGCAAAATGAAAAACATGGTCAATTTGAAACAGTTACAGACTCAACATCTTGAGAAATATTTGGCCAAAAAAAATGCAGCACAGACAATTAAATCAAAGTGAACAAACAACACACATTAACAACATCATAATTATTTCAGGGGAACATTTTCCCCACACAAAAAAATACAATCCACAAAAGTTAACCAATCACCTGTTTTGCAAAGACATAACAAATAAAATACATGTGTTACAAACTCAATAAGGACACCAACATGTACATTTTGCCCCCCACACACACGCACACACTTGCCTCTTCTCAGGGCAAGCGAACGAATGCTCCCTCTGAGCTTTATATAACATAGGTTTGTGTGCTAATGAGGCAATTGAAAACACATGCACAGTCCATGAAACACCCAAAATGCAAGTTCTCCCAATGTAGAGACTGAAATTCAAAGTGGCTACACCTGTTAAGGATGTCCTTCAATTACTAACCCATAAAAACACTCTCTGAGTGAGCATGCCCAGAAATATCCAGGCGCTGTTCACACACAAAAAGCACCAAAAAAAAAAACGAACTGGCTGGGCATGTGCAGAACAACACCAATGCAGCTAGCAGAAAATAACCCCCCCTCCCCCGTCCAAAATTAAGCACATCATCCAGCATGCTACAAAATTAGAGATGGGACAATCACCCCCCGCCCACCAACAAATACCATTGCAGTCTATGGGAACTGACTTGTTAATTTTGCTAGTCCCCACTTGGCTGGCTTATCTTCTAGTTATTGGCCTTAAAATGGGGGCCCAGGTCCCACCCTAAGGGACATATATCAATGTCACCAATTTGGAAAACACCAAAAACAAAACAAAGAGAAGTGCCTTTAAATATGCCAAATTGCTTAAGGGCCATTTCACACCACATGCAGTGCATTGCGTTATTTACGCATCCAAAATGCATGGAAAGTTGGTTATATGGTTCTAAATGGCAGTGTTTGTTCCAGTGCGTTCCAGTTCCACCAAAAAAGTAGAACATGCTGCATTTTACCTGCACTGGACTGTACTGGAACGCATCAAAACGCATCATAAACGCACTGGAACGCACAGGAACACACCTAAATGCACCAAAAATGCACTGGAACACACTTGTCCTTATGTATGGTTAATAAAAAAGAGGGGTGAAAAAAAAGCACTGGACTACATCAAAAACGTACCAAAAATGCACTGGAACGCATGAAAAACGTGCATGCAGAAAAGCACCTGGAACGCATCCTGGATTGTGTTTCTATGGTGTGAACTGGCCCTAGTTCACACTATAGAAACGCAGTCTGGATGCGTTCCAGGTGCTTTTCTGCATGCGCGTTTTTGACACATTCCAGTGCATTTTTGATGCGTTTTTGATGCAGTCCAATGTTTTTTGCCCCCTCTTTTCACTTAGGACAAGTGTGTTGCAGTGCGTCTTTGGTGCATTTAGGTGCGTTCCGGTGCATTCCAGTGCATTTTTGGTACGTTCCGTTGCGTTTTTGATGTGTTTTACTGGGGTCCAGTACAGTTTTGTACCTAAAAAATGCAGCATGACCAATTTTTTTTTTGCTTTCTGAAACGCACTGGAACGGACTGCAGTGGTGTGAACTATGCCATTGGCATTAATGTGATCAACTTTCTTTGCGTTTTTCATGCATCAAAAAAATGCACTGCACTGCATCCCGTGTGAACTGGCCCTAAATATCATACCCGGGGGGTGTCTATAGTATGCCTGTAAAGTAGCACATGTTTTCCATGTTTATAACAGTTGGAGAGCAAAATTACATTTCTAAAGTAAAATAATAGTCATTTAAAAGTCCTTGCGACTGTAATGAATTGCTGGTTCCCGTCAATACAGATAAAAGTCATTGAAAGTCTTTAATTACAGAAAAAAAAAGCGTGGGGGTCCCCCAAATTCCATTACCAGGCCCTTCAGGTCTGGAATAGATATTAAGGGGAACCCCGCTGCAATTTGTTTTAAAAAATGACGTGGGGTTCCCCCCAAATATCCATACCAGGCCCTTCAGATCTGGCATGGATTTTAAGGGGAACTCCACCCCAAATTTAAAAAAAAATGGCGTGGAGTCCCCCCAAAAATCCACACCAGACCCTTATCCGAGCACATAACCTGGCCGGCCGCAGGAAAAGAGGGGGGGATGAGAGAGTGGCCCCCCTCCCTCCTGAACCGTACCAGGCCACATGCCCTCAACATGGGGAGGATGTCCCCATGTTGATGGGGACAAGGGCCTCATCCCCACAACCCTTGCCCGGTGGTTGTGGGGGTCTGTGGGCGGGGGGCTTATCGGAATCTGGAAGACCCCTTTAACAAAGGGGACCCCCAGATCCCGGCCCCCCCCTGTGTGAAATGGTAATGGGGTACAAATGTACCCCTACCATTTCACAAAGAAAGTGTAAAAAATGTAAAAAGTTACAAGAGCCGGTTTTTGACAATTCCTTTATTAATGTCTTTTCTTTTCTTCCATCTTCTTCCATCTTCTTCTTCCATCTTCTTCCATCTTTTTCTTTTCTCCATTCGGGTTTCTTCCTCCATCTTCATCTCCCCCTTATCTTCATCTTCCTTCTTCCTTCGGTCTTCTCGTCCGCATCTTGCTCCGGCGTCTTCCCTTCTTCTTTCCTCTCCAGCCGCTCCATTTGAATTGGAGGTTCCCGCTGTGCGACGCTTCAGTTCTTCAGTTCTCCTCTGGGTCCGCTTACACCCGGTGGCCCCGCCCCCCTCTGACACACATGGATTTCACGGGGACTTTCCCCGTGGTGTCAGAGGGGGCGGAGCCACCGGGTGGCAGCAGACCAAGTGGAGAACTGAAGCGTCGCACAGCGGGAACCTCCAATTCAAACGGAGCGGCCGGAGAAGAAAGAAGAAGGGAAGATGCCGGAGCAAGATGCGGACGAGAAGACCGAAGGAAGAAGGAAGATGAAGATAAAGATGAGGAGGATGAAGATAAAGATGAAGAGAAAGAAACCCAAATGGAGAAAAGAAGAAGATGGAAGAAGAAGAAGATGGAAGAAGAAGAAGGAAGAAGATGGAAGAAAGGAGAAGACATTAATAAAGGAATTGTCAAAAACCGGCTCTTGTCATTTTTGACATTTTTGACACTTTCCTTGTGAAATGGTAGGGGTACATTTGTACCCCATTACCATTTCACATAGGGGGGGTGGGATCTGGGGGTCCCCTTTGTTAAAGTGGTCTTCCAAATTCCGATAAGCCCCCCGCCCGCAGACCCCCACAACCACCGGGCAAGGGTTGTGGGGATGAGGCCCTTGTCCCCATCAACATGGGGACATCCTCCCCATGTTGAGGGCATGTGGCCTGGTACGGTTCAGGAGGGGGGGGCGCTCTCGTCCCCCCCTCTTCCCCTGCGGCCGGCCAGGTTATGTGCTCGGATAAGGGTCTGGTGTGGATTTTTGGGGGGACTCCACGCCATATTTTTTTTAAATTTGGGGTGGAGTTCCCCTTAAAATCCACACCAGATCTGAAGGGTCTAGTATGGATATTTGGGGGGAACCCCACGTCATTTCTTTTAAAATTTTGCAGCGGGGTTTCCCTTAATATCCATTCCAGACCTAAAGGGCCTGGTAATAGAATTTGGGGGACCCCCACGCTTTTTTTTTGTGGTTAGCAAAGACTTTCAATTAATGTTCTCTATATTGCCGGGAGCCGCCTTTTTTTTCCCTTTAGAAATGTCATTTTGCAGGCGCACTGGGAAGTTCAGATCTGCGCCTGTTCAACTTATGCAAATTAGTTTACGTGACTTGACATTTACTAAGATTTTACCGGCGCAGTGTCTTGGCGCATTTGAACCATTGAAATTCCCGCGCTGAGCTCAAAAAAACCTCTCGCAGCTCGAATCGTACTTGCCGGCGCAGCGGGCTGGTTTTGAAAAAGTTACTTTCTCACACTATTTTGGGCATATTAGTTATTTGGGCAGGTGTCCCTACACTTCCTCACATCACCCCACATCACCCCCATTATATTCTCACTTCCAGCTTCTTTATATTTAGTGTTTAACATGCTGTGCGCCAGGTCCATAGTGGTGCACTGAGCGCCTCCTCCCGTCCGCCGACAACACTATAGTAAATGGGAAATAGGGCTGCGCTACCGGCGCTAATGTTTTGTAAATACCAAAACAGCCATTGCGCACGCAGATGCGCCAAAACTCATGGCGCAAACGTTTCGTAAATCAGCCCCTATATGTATTATGCCATTGTATGCATGATCTGTGTATTCATTCAATATGATACATTACAATATATATTTTCATATCTACCTGCTGATTCTCATTTCTTTTTTGGATCAATTGTCCAGCAGTTCCTTATGGCTACAGAGATTTCCCGCATTGGGACTGTGACAATCTATTTAGTGTGTATTTTTTGATATCCTAGACATTTACCTATCCATACGCATGCCTCATTTAAAGTCCCACAGTTCCTTTCCTTCCCCCCTTTTTTTTTTAGATAGTACCAGGGATGGAGGCATGGGTATGTACAATCATAGGGCTCCAGCTGGTCACTCTCTTTTATTCTTTTTGTTTGTTTGTTTGTTTGTTTGCTATAAACCCGCTAAATGACCAGCTGGTATAGCTGCACTGTGAAGGCTACTGACTCAGCACTTTGTATCTAACTACTGCTTATTATCGTTGTACTGGGAAGTACACATTTATATTACTATTGGCGTTTTTATCACTATCACCTGGATTTGGACATTATATTGAATATATATTGTTTTTTTCACTTATTATTGTGCAATACTTGTATTGGTGGGTTTATTTTAGCGCTTTCATACTCTATATTAATTATCTTATCAGTGTTAGATTCACTTTTATTTGAAGCATCTTTTTCATTTAGTTTTCCACTTATATATTTATTATTTTAATTCACTTATTATAAATATCAGCGCTTTAGTCACTTTGTAATTTATTTATTTTAATTGTTTTTACTGATACAGTTTTTGCGATCTGTGATTTTTAGTGGGACTGCGACATTGCGTCGGACGAATCTGACCCCAAATTACACTTTTTGGGGAACAGTGACATTATTACATTGATCAATGTAAAAATGACACTGGGAGGGAAGGGGTTAACACTAGGAGGCAATCAAGGGGTTAAGTGTGTTCCCTGGGTGTGGTCTAACTGTAAGGGGGGTGGGCTTACTGGAACATGACAGAGATCACTGTTCCCGATCACTGGGAACAGTAGATCTCTGTCATGTTATCTGGTAGAATGGGGAATCGCCTTGTTTACATAGGCAGTTCCCTGTTCTGCCTCTCCTCACTGCGATCGCAGGTCACACCGGCGGACATTGAGTCCGCGGGACCCGCGGGACCCGCGGGGACGCTCAAGCAGCACACACCCGCTATCCTCCTTGCACGGACCGACGTACAGGTAAGTCGGTTTGTGCAGGAGAGCCAACCTGCCGCAGTAAATATACGTGAGTCAGTCGGTAAGTGAGTTTAGCATCATTAAAATCACTGCTCCTTTTAAAAACGATCTTTAAAAAAAAAATTGCATTGGCAGTACCTGGGCCCCTATATCCTTTTTATGGCCAATAACTTGCATATAAGCCTTCAAAATGGGGACTTTTGATTGTTAAATTCGCGTCCCATAGACTTTAATGGGGTTCGGCATTGCCATGTTAGGGAGTTCTGGTGTGAACCGAACCGGGGGGGTTTATTCAGCCTATCTCTATTCTAAAGGCTTAAGGTTCACTTGGGAGTATCCCATTGTTGGTCCTATATGGCTTTTCATTCAGGATATTAGTTACACATGGAAAAATCTCAAGTAGTTTGTCAGATTAGCAATTTTTTTGAGCAGAATTTAATTTTGCAGATATTTTGATACACATCTTTACCATCTAATTTTTCACTATTAGCTCTGTTGGAAACCCTTCAGTCTGGATGTGGTTTCCTACATTCCTGTTTAATTCTTAATAAATTGCTCAGTGATCCCATTGCTGATGTTGAATGTAAGGGTCATTTTTCACTGCTCATTATTCTGAATATAAATGCTGCATTTGGAATACTTTACTATCATAGCCTCATTCAAACACTTAGCTCCCCAGATCGTAGGGAACCACTGTTTAATTGCTTTCCTTTCAGGTTCTGCCTCTTGTCTTGCTCTATTGCTCTGAATGCTCTGGGGACCATTGTTATACTCATTTCTTTTTCCTTTTCACATTTCTGTTATTGGGAGCCTAATCTCACATGATGGCTTCCTGCTTCATCTCCCTAGGAGTGATGAGTGAACAGCTGTATCAATAGTGGATCTGTATCACCTATACTTGCCTGCACTGGACCTCATGAAATTATGTTAAAGAGGAACTTATATTGACTTTGTCAAAATTAAAACTCATCAAATTCAAATAACGTACTATATTTTTAATTATACTTTTAATATACAAATACTTACCAGCCATGTCCCCCACAGCTGATTTGTCCCAGTGTGGGGTATCCCCAGCACTACCATCTTGGATATTGGAGCCAGTCTATTTCGCAGTGGAGAGCTGGCTGTGATTCATCGATGTCGCAGCTATTGTTGCGATTATTGTTGTGATTCATTAGGGATGCAGAAAAGTCAGAGCATGGTATCTGAAGTTATTCTAGTGCTTTCATGAACTCTTTCCATGATTTTGTGAAGGGCTTGTCACAAGTTGATACCTGTAATGTGCATGTGTCTTGTTTGACATCCCTAAGCAATCCAAGGCTACATTTTGTAAGGGGAAAATTTATTTCTAGCTCAAATCCCTTTACACTAACAGCATGGACATCAAAAGGAAAGGCTTTCATTACTTTGTTACTGTTAGGCTTCATGTACACTTGGCCGTGATGTACTGCGGCCACAGCGGTTTTGCAGCATTTTGCGGTTTCCTGCAGCCAGCGGTCAAAACCGAAGAATCGCTTTCAGGAGAGGGAAGTTGAGGGTGGTTGAAGCTTCCCTAATCGCAGCAGCTACTAAACGATTCTAAAAACCTATGAGTACATGGACACATAGGCTTTTATGGAGTTGAGTTTAGGAGCTTTGGCAAAAAAATGACAAAAGCTCCTAAACTCTAGTTAGGAGCTGTAGTGTACATGGTGGCTTAAAGGGGTTGTAAACCCTCATGTTTTTCACCTTAATGCATCCTATGCATTAAAGTGAAAAAACTTCTGGCAGTCACCGGCCCCCCAGCCCCCTGTTTTACTTACCTGTGCAGTGGAATTCACTCGGCGGTGATGCGCTGTCCCTCTCTCCATGGGGTCCCAGCCCTTGATTGGATAGATTGATAGCAGCTTAGCCATTGAAATCTTAGCCATGAAATCTAATGACACGGGCACCGGGGGGGTGGGGCCGAGTCATAGATTTGGCGGCTATGGACGCCGAATGAATGACTTTGGAACGCGCCTGCAAGGTAACCCCCAGGAGAGCGCTTCTCCTAGGGGATTATTTGATGTGGGGAGGAGTTGCGAGAGCCTCCGAGGGACCCCAGAAGTCGCGGATCAGGGCCACTCTGTGCAAAACGAGCTGCACAGTGGAGGTAAGTATGACATGTTTGTTATTTAAAAAAAAATAAAAGCTTTACAATCACTTTAAGGCCCGTACACACTATACGAAAATCAGATGGGAAAATTCATACGACGAGTTGTCTGGCGATTTTCGGATCGTTACTACGGTGCTTTCGACATCCGATTTCACTTTTTCGTCAGACAAAAGCTGGATGTGCAGACTATAAAATTTTTGTCGAATGTGAACTCAACGTCCGATTTTTGTTTCATTAGTATGGTTTTCCTACGAAAGAAATTGTAAGACTACGCATGCTCAGAAACGAAAGAATACATACAAAACTATTCAACACATTACGTCACTTCTGACGTTGTATTCTGTTGTTGTACGAAAATTTTCATATTGTCAGTAACCTCTTCACTTTCCACATGAGACTAGCATGCCACAAAAATCGGACGTTCGGTCCTCCGAAAATCGAAGAGTGTGAACAAGGCTCAGGCCGCGTACACACGACCGGTTTTCTCTGCAAAAAAGCTCTCCCAACAGTTTTCTTGTCTTTTTTTGCCGAGAAAACCGTTCGTGTGTATGCTTTTCCGAGTCTTCAAAAACCGCGCATGGTCAGACTCAATATGAGACGGGAGCGCACCTTCTTGTAAAACAAGCGTTTTGAATGGAGATAGCACATTCGTCACGCGTTACCAATTTTAGCCACGTTTAAATGCTGCACATTTAAATCTTCTTTAGAATACTACAATGATGTGCAATTATGAACTTTTTTGGCTGCAGATATTCACGCATATTTAGGACTAATTTTTACCAACATTTCTGAATGCAGATCTCATGAATATGTTATTTTAGTTGATCGAGCAAGATTTTTTTTTTTTTTTTTTTAATTAGTATGTTTTTTTTCAGATATGCATTTTAAAATCTTCTTTAATTTCTAGTGTTCTCCTTCTTTTTTTTTTATCCGGTGTAAATTTTACATAAATAGTATAAAATGATCCTCTTTTTTTGTTCTGCAAGGCGTTTTTTGGGTGTTATCTGTGGCATTTAAACTCTAGCTTTGGAGTTTTAGAAAATTACCTGCCTACTCACCAGCTAAATATGTAGCTTTAACAAAAACACATAGGCAAGTATTAACTGGAACACAAAAAAACATTTATTCTGGTATACAAAATAATAATGACCAAACTAGAAGGCAGCGCTGGAGAGCCTGCTGCAATTTGTGCGACTATGTGGACACCAAAATTGGGACCTTGAGAAGCACATATACATTACTGAGCACAATCTGGTCTTCTTGGACTCCCAGAGGTCAGGAACAGCAGCAGGTTAGATACATGTCCCAAGTCTGGGGAACTACAACAGGCTGCCTTCTGTCTGACCGCATTGCAGCAAGGGAATCACTTCCTGGTCTTCTTGCTCCGCTTCCCTGCAGCCTTCTGGGTAGGCTTGCCTGCAGCCTTCTCTACAGCCTTTCTTGTCCGCCTGGCTGGAGGCTGTGCCTCAGGAGGTGTACTCATGTCAGGAGGAGGAGGTGGAGCTGGAGAAGGAGGTGGAGCTGGAGAAGAATGAGGTGGAGCTGGAGAAGAAGGAGGTGGAGCTGGAGAAGGAGGTGGAGCTGGAGAAGAAGAAGGAGGTGGAGGAGAAGAGGAAGGAGGAGGTTGTGAAATTGGAGGTGGAGGTGGAGAAGAAGGAGGTGGAGGAGAATAGGAAGGTGCAGGAGGATGGCCGTGGTCACAGATAACAGTGCTCTATGTCAGTCTGCCCCTCAACTCCTTATTTAAAAGGGTCATGAGCAGGGACTCACAAAGTAGCCTCTGTTCAGTTTGCATCTGGGCCATTTTCATGCCCACCAATGCCGCATAGCCCTCATCAGGGGTTGGGGGCTGCTGGAGGGTGGCATGGGCCTCTTTAATGAGGGCCTGTGCTGCCACACTCACAGCCCTATCCCTCCTGCCCCTTCTTGGTGGCATGCTGATTGGTGGCACCTGACACCTTGTTCTACTACTTGGACCAGCCACCTCCTCTCTGCCACTTGGACCAGGCACCTTCTCTCTGCCACTAACCCCAGCCTCCTCCTGCCTGACATTTTCCGCCCTCTCATCTTGGCTGACCTCCTCCTGTGTAAAAAAAGGGACATATTTTAGATTTTGTTTTCATCAATCACACACAGGGGATTAGTTTGTAAAGGCAAATCCACTTTGCAATACAAGTGCAAACTACAAGTGCACTTGTAATTGCTTGGAAAGTGGACTTGGAAGTGCAGTCGCTGGAGATCTGAGGGGGACATGCAAGGCAAAGCAAAAGCATAAATTTAGCTTAAACATGATTGGAGATTAAAATCAGCAGAGCTTCCCCTCATTTCTGCTCTCCCCCTCTGATTTACAGCGCCTTTACTTCCAAGTTCATTTTTGGTGAAATTTTAAGTGCTCTTTGCACTTGTAGTTTGCACTTGTAGTGCAAAGTGGATTAGCTATTCTTAAAGCAGCCCCACAATGTTCAGATCATTGAATGTTGCAAATCCTTTAAAATGTGTGTGTATAATACTCTCATTATGCCCCCATCATTTTCCTATCTCCTCCCCCACTTTTTTGCCCACTAATGTCTATTGCTATGTCATTCCCTTTTTCTTGATTGCCTACCTTTTTACCCATCTTAACATCTATTTTACATAATTCACTTTTGACAAAGAAATGTGATAAAAATACTATACCTGGCTCCAGACGGACAGATCTGATGGAAGGCTCCTCCTGATCCTGGGAAGGAACATCTTGGCTGGAGGGAAGGCTGGACAGTGATTCCCTTGCTGTAATGTGGTCATTCAGAAAGGCCAACCTGTCGTAGTACCACAAATGTGGGACATATACCTCCCCTGCTGCTGCTCCTGACCTCTGAGATGCCAGGACCCGATTGCGCGCAGTCCTATATGTGCCTCTCAAGGTCCCAATTTTGGTGTCAAGCTGCTCAATGGTTGCATGGGGCACCCTGGTCTGCACAAATGGGAGCAGGCTCTTCAGCAATGCTTTCCGAACCCCTTTTTTTATGCTGGGGATTTTTGGTCTCCCACAGAGCGGGCAGCTCCCTTAACCACTTAACGACCGCTCTCTGTATATATACGTCGGCACAATGGCACCGACAGGCACAATCACGTACAGTGTACGTGATTGCCTTTGTACAGTTGGGGGTCCAATCAGACCCCCCTTCTGTACAGTGAGCGGTCGGAATTCGTCTGGGAGCGTTCCAAGATGGGGGGGCGGCCGTTCGATTCCGGCCACCCCCCGCGATCGCTCCCGGAGAATAGAAATGCCCCTTCTGTCTGTGGAATGTACACACAGACAGAGAAAGCAGGAGGAAGTGATGTCATCTCCTGTGCGGCGCTCACATATACCGAGCGCCGTACAAGAGAAGACACACAGGTCAGTACACTAACACTACACTTACACCAGAACACATAGGCACATAAATCGCCCCCCCAGGCCCCCCCAGATCACCCCCCAGCCCCCAGTCACAGTGTCACTGATTGCAGTGACCATTTATTTACTGATCACTGCAATCAGTGACATTTGTGACTGTAAAAGTGTCACTACATTTAGTTTTAGGTCCAGTGTAGCCCCCTAACCCCCCCTAATAAAGGTTTAACCCCTTGATCACCCCCCAGATAACCCTTTCACCCCCTAGCACCGCCGTCGCTAAGCGAACATTTTTCTGATCGCTGTCTTGGCGTCGGTGATGCAGATCGGTACCCAGTAATTTTTTTTAGGTTCGCCGCAGGTTTTTATAGCGTCGGGTACCCCCATAAATTATCTAATAAAGGTTTAACCCCCTTGATCGCCCCCCAGGTAACCCTTTCACCCCCTATCACCACTGTCGCTAAGCGATCATTTTTCTGATCGATGTCTTAGCGTCGGTGATGCAGATCGGTAGCCAGTATTTTTTTTTTAGGTTCGCCGCAGGTTTTTATAGCGTCCAGTACCCCCATAAATTATCTAATAAAGGTTTAACCCCCTTGATCGCCCCCCAGGTAACCCTTTCACCCCCTATCACCACTGTCGCTAAGCGATCATTTTTCTGATCGATGTCTTAGCGTCGGTGATGCAGATCGGTAGCCAGTAATTTTTTTTAGGTTCGCCGCAGGTTTTTATAGCGTCAGGTACCCCCATATATTATCTAATAAAGGTTTTAACCCCCTAATTGCCCCTAGTTAACCCTTTCACCAGTAATCATCATATAAGTGTTACGGGTGACGCTGGTTAGTTAGTTTGCTTTTTATAGTGTCAGGGCACCCGCCGTATAAAACCCAATAAAGGTTTAACCCCCTGATCGCCCGGCGGGTGATATCAATTAGGTTTTAGCATCAGAGAGGGTCTGCGTCACACCCCAGGCAGCGTCAGGTTAGTGCCAGTAACGCTAACACCCACGCGTGAAGCATACACCTCCCTTAGTGGTATAGTATCTGAACAGATCAATATCTGATCTGATCAGATCTATACTAGCGTCCCCAGCAGTTTAGGGTTCCCAAAAACGCAGTGTTAGCGGGATCAGCCCAGATACCTGCTAGCACCTGCGTTTTGCCCCTCCGTCCAGCCCAGGCCACCCAAGTGCAGTATCGATCGATCACTGTCACTTACAAAACACAACACACATAACTGCAGCGTTCACAGAGACAGGCCTGATCCCTGCGACTCCAGTGCTGTAGGAGGTGATTTCACCACCACAGTTAAAAAAAAGAAGCAAATATGCCGAAGCATTGGGGCAGCAGGGGCGGAGGAGTGATTTTGCTCCTAATGCCGCGTACATACGGTCGAAATTCCGACGGAGGCTTGCCCGTGGAAAAGTCCGACCATGTGTGTGCGGCATAACTTTTTTGCGGGAGGATGCCCCCATGCTTCGGCATATATAAATGGTGCATGTATGCCCATCATTAGAAGTGGGTGGATGAAGGGCGGTATTCTAATGGTGGGCATACCCACCGATCAATCTCTTTTTTCGTTCAGCCACCTGGCTGCATGAAAAAAAAGATTACAATACATGTCCAACAAGGACCAGCAACGTACTGGTATGTTGCTGGACTTTGAATGGTTATACCAGATTGATGCCTGCGGGTTTAGGTATCATCTTGGTATCATTCTTTTCAGCCAGCGGCCGGCTTTCATGTAAAAGCAATCCTAGTGGCTAATTAGCCTCTGGACTGCTTTTACAAGCAGTGGGAGGGAATGTCCCCCCCCGGATATAAAAAGCGCCATTGGGAAATTGGGAAAGCATTTTATCACATCGATCTTGGTGTGGTCAGATGCTTTGAGGGCAGAGGAAAGATCTAGGGTCTAGACCCCAGTTTTTTCAAAAAAAGAGTACCTGTCACTACCTATTACTATCTTAGGGGATATTTACATTCCCTGAGATAACAATAAAAATGATAAAAATAAATAAATATGGAAGGAACAATTTAAAAATAAAATAAAAAAGCAAAATTAATAATAAAATAAAATAAAAAAAGCACCCCTGTCCTGCCCTGCTCTTGCCCAATGGCGAACGCAAGCGTCGGTCTGGCGTCATATGTAAACAGCAATTGCACCATGCATGTGAGGTATCACCGCGAAGATCGAGGGCAGTAATTTTAGCAGTAGACCTCCTCTGTAAATCTAACGGGGTAACCTGTAAAGGCTTTTAAAGGCTTTTAAAATGTATATAGTTTGTCGCCAATGCCCGTTTGTGCGAAATTTTAAAGCATGTCGTGTTTGGTATCTATGTACTCGGCCTAAGATCATCTTTTTTATTTCATCAAACATTTGGGCAATATAGTGTGTTTTAGTGCACTAAAATTAAATAAGTGTATTTTTTCCCCAAAAAATGCGTTTGAAAAATCGCTGCGCAAATACTGTGTAGAAAAAAAAAATGCAACACCCACCATTTTATTCTGTAGGGCCTTTGCTTTAAAAATATATATAATGTTTGGGGGTTCAACATAATTTTCCTGCAAAAAAAAATATGTTTTCATGTAAACAAAAAGTGTCAAAAAGGGCTTTGTCTTCAAGTGGTTAGAAGAGTGGATGTAAGCTTCCTAATGTTGTGTATAAAATGCCAGAACAGTTCAAAACCCCCCAAATGACCCCATTTTGGAAAGTAGACACCCCAAGCTATATACTGAGAGGCATGTCGAGTCCATGGAATATTTTATATGTTGACACAAGTTGCGGAAAAAATACAATTTTTTTTTTTTTTTGCACAAAGTTGTCACTAAATGATATATTGCTCAAACATGCCATGGGCATATGTGGAATTACACCCCAAAATACATTCTGTTGCTTCTCCTGAGTACAGGGATACCACATATGTGAGACTTTTTGGGAGCCTAGCCGCGTACGGGACCCCAAAAACCAATCACCGTCTTCAGGCTTTCTAAGGGTGTAAATTTTTGATTTCACTTCTCACTGCCTATCACAGTTTCGGAGGCCATGGAATGCCCAGATGGCACAAAACCCCCCCAAATGACCCCATTTTGGAAAGTAGACACCCCAAGCTATTTGCTGAGAGGTATTGTGAGTATTTTGCAGATCTCGCTTTTTGTCACAAAGTTTTGAAAATTGAAAAAAAAAAAAAAATGTCTTTCTTCATTTTCAAAAACAAATGAGAGCTGTAAAATACTCACCATGCCTCTCAGCAAACAGCTTTGGGTGTCTACTTTCCAAAATGGGGTCATTTGGGGGGGTTTTGTGCTATTTTGGCATTTTATGGCCTTCGAAACTGTGATAGGTAGTGAGGAGTCAAATCAAAAATTTGTGCCTAGAAATCCTGAAGGCGGTGATTGGTTTTCGGGGTCCCGTACGCGGCTAGGCTCCTAAAAAGTCCCACACATGTGGTATCCCCGTACTCAGGAGAAGCAGCAAAATGTATTTTGGGGTGCAATTCCACATATAACCATGGCATGTGTGAGCAATATATCATTTAGTGACAACTTTTTGTAATTTTTTTATATATTTTTTGTCATTATTCAATCACTTGGGACAAAAAAAAAATATTCAATGGGCTCAACATGCCTCTCAGCAATTTCCTTGGGGTGTCTACTTTCCAAAATGGGGTCATTTGGGGGGGTTTTGTACTGCCCTGCCATTTTAGCACCTCAAGAAATGAGATAGGCAGTCATAAATTTAAAGCTGTGTAAATTCCAGAAAATGTACCCTAGTTTGTAAACGCTATAACTTTTGCGCAAACCAATAAATATACACTTATTGACATTTTTTTTACTAAAGACATGTGGCTGAATACATTTTGGCCTAAATGTATGACTAAAATTGAGTTTATTCGATTTTTCTTATAACAAAAAGTAGAAAATATCATTTTTTTTCAAAATTTTCGGTCTTTTTCCGTTTATATCGCAAAAAATAAAAATCGCAGAGGCAATCAAATACCATTAAAAGAAAGCTCTATTTGTGGGAAGAAAAGGACGCAAATTTCGTTTGGGTACAACATTGCATGTCCGCACAATTTACAGTTAAAGCAGCGCAGTGCAAAATTCTGAATTCACCTCTGGTCCTTTAGCTACCAAATGGTCCGGGGCTTAAGTGGTTAATCTGTCAATGAATTCCGCTAGAAATTATTTTTCCCCAAACACATTCATTGTTTCTGCAAGACAAAACACCAGACATAATTAAAAATGTCAATCACACTCTAAACTCGTGAAATCTTTATACCCATATATGCCTCTCCAATCTCTATGCAGTATAGGCCACTGATGTACCAATTGGGAAATGATACCTTCGGGGCTAACGTTCGGCGCTCTAAACTTCTTCTGCCGCACACAGAACGTAGGTACATCACATGTGTGTGTTAGCTTTATATACACTACGCATGCGTGACACATGTCGCCCGCCCATGACGGTCTTTTCTCGATGTTTCCCTGCCCCTTCTCTTTCGGCGCGCAGGCGACATGGCGGAGTCACAGCAGGTGTCTGTGAATTCAGAGAATTCCAATGAGGAGACAAGCCCAGAGCGGGAAACCTCACGAACAAGGAGGCGCTACAAGACATCTAATATGTCCTTTGAGGAGATGGCGGAAATGGTGGCCATATTGAACAATTCTGATTATGATGCAAAGCATGGGCCGTATTCCCACCCTAATCTTCGGAAGGGCAAAATTATGAAGAAAGTAGTGAAAAGTCTCAATCAAAATTTCGGGGTGAAAAGATCTAAGGAGCAGCTCAGAAAGAGGTGGTCTGACCTCAAACTGAGGGAGCCGGAGCAGTTAAGGAGCATTAACAGAATGCTTAAAAAAGTAAGTACTTCTCCTGTGTCCCTATTTTGTATTATACTTGCATGTTGCTCCCTGTTGTGGTTTTTTCTTAATTAACATTCCTAAATGACATCTTCTACAATTTAGTGGGCACAGTAATCGGTCGATATAGACACATCGTTTGCACACTACATACGATGATTTGGCAATATCCGTTCTTTTTTCATTCCAAAAAAAAATGTATGTTTAAAATCACTAAATGTTATGACATTGTTGTCTAGATGATGTGTTTGAAACTAGAATGAAATGCAAACTTGAATCAATGTAAAGGAGAGGACACTCAGCAGTTGTTTACACATCTGCACTCACAGGAGCACTATAGTGTGGGCCACCATAAGAACCTTTTTAGGTGTCCACCACAGGTGCTACAGTGGGTACTGGGGGGGGGGGCATGTGATAAAATTGTCACCAAAAGGTCTGTTTTTTAGCTTTGTATAGTTCTCGAATCTGGTCTTCATCTTGGAACTGGGCCTAAACAGACAAGTGTAACCCACCTGCAAGCAATGTTTCATATTCCTAGTTATGACTTCATATATGTGTGTGTGTTAAGTGTACCATTTGTTTGAATCTCATAGGGGAGAGAAGACTGGGAGGACACCACTCCTCGGAGCCCAGGAAGCCCACACCTTCTAAAAAACCCCAACCTCCCCAACAAGCCCAACCTGAGGATGTGGAGGATGTCTAATTAGATAAAGGAGAGGTGGAGGAAGGAGAAGTCGAGGAAGGAGAGGTGGATGAGGTGGTGGAACTTGTCACTACAACAGGTCAGTATCTGTCACCCCAGCTTCAGGTTTACGAGATGTAGGCCTGGAGATTGTTATATTTTTATTTTTATTTTAGGGGATGAAGATGTTGCTGAAAGTCCACAATTCTCCAGGGATAGTGCACAAAGACTCATACATGTAATGGATTGTAGTACTCAACTGGACTTCATAAAAAAAAGGATTCAGGATATGGAGAATACATTTAAGGACATCATAGATGTGTTGGGGAGAATAGACTAAAAAAAAACGTTTTTTCTCAAGTTTGTGTTCACTTTTGTAGCACTTTGTTGCACAAACAAATTTAGAAGATGCACACAGTGGGTCAACATGTGCTATCTGCCATCACGGGATCTCCATGTATGTGTTTTGGGGGTGCAACCTCTTCCTCACAACTCAAGTAGGAGAAAGGAAGAAGGGGTTGCCCCCCCAAAACATGTTGAATGATCCCCCATGATGGTGGGTAGCACATGTTGACGAGAGGGATCAGGAAGTAACTAACCTAGTTTCCCCCCCCCCTAAAAATGTGTGCATCTTCTAAACTTGTCAGGTTCAGGGGTGACAACACTCCATTTTTGAGGAAGGGCAGATAGACATTTTTTTTTACAAAATTGGTCTGACATGTTGCCTTATACATTTAACATTGTTGTATTTGGAGGAATGTTGAGGAGATTTTTTGTAAGTTCATTAGCAGCAAAATTTGCCATGTTAGGTGAAAAGGCGAAAATGGGTTTCTAAAATGCTCAGACACCAAAAATGTATACCTAACCATATGTGTGATTGAGTAAAATACAAGAAAATACAAAATTTTTTTTTTTTTAAACCACTCTAACCTTTTTGGAATTTAGTTTTGTTGTTAGCAGTGAAATGTTTGTTATTTACTAAGGAAAATACACTTGGCACTACAAGTACACTTAGAAAAAGTAGCACACATCTCTAATATAAACAAAGCAAAACTACTAATTGAAAGTTGATATTTTTTATTTTTTATTTTTTTATGGCAAAATTATAATTCGGACAGATTCTCTGGCATTGTAATGACCCCCCTACCCATGAAATAATCAACATATTTCTGCCTGATTGCACGGGCACTTTGGGGGGGAAAGCCAGCACGGACAGGTTCCAGGCCCGGCAGGGCATTGTCCGCAGCAAGTCTTGGCTCGGGCCCAACTGTGACCATATATGTAGGAGATTTCTTCCTCAAAAAATTGTGCAGTAGACAACAACAAAACACAATATAGTTCAATTTGTACTCCGCAAGATTAATAAGAGACAGAAAAAGACGGAACCGGCTGGCCATTATCCCGAAGGCATTCTCCACAACTCTTCGGGCTCTGGCCAGCTGGTAGTTGAAGACCCTCCTCTCCGGGGTGAGGGTCCTCTGGGGAAAAGGCCTCATGAGATGCCGACCCAGGCCAAAGGCTTCATCAGCCAAAAACACAAAGGGGAGTCCTTCCACATTCCTTGCATCCAGTGGCAATACAAGGTCATCACTCTGTAGACGAAGGGCAAACTCCGTCTGGGCGAAGGCTCCCCCATCCGACATCCGGCCATTCTTCCCCACATCCACATAGAGGAATTCATACTGTGCTGACACCACCGCCATCAGCACAATACTATGAAGCCCCTTGTAGTTGTAAAAAAAGGAGCCAGAACGGGGTGGTGGCACGATGCGGACGTGCTTTCCGTCAATGGCTCCTCCACAGTTGGGGAAGTCCCACCGCCTGGCAAACTCCAATGCCACAGTCTGCCATTCCTGTGGCGTGGAAGGAAGCTGGGGAATCAAACAAGAAAAAACATTCATGGCCAACATAAGTATAACATTTTGGTTAAGGATTAGTAAAAAAAGAGAACCAAATTCACAATTTGCACATTGCTCACCCCCCTCTGATGGCCCATTTATTTTCTTTGGGGGGGGCTAGATGTGTTTGGGACCCCCCAAATTTCACAATCAGGAAATTTATTTAAGAATTTAAGGGGGGGGGGACTACAAGGGATCTGAAAAAATACATTAACAGACCAGGCTGGATGTGTTTGGGCCCAGGAGAGCATGCTGGAGAGGTAAGTAAAGGTAAAAATGCATGTAAGCCCAAAAATGACTTAAAAAAGGACAGCATGCATGGGGACAAAGGGGACATTCTCAGCATATTACAATCATGTTAATTAGGGAAGGATGAAAGAAATACAATACATTATCATGCATTAAATACATAGAATGTGATATTATATACGAAAACTTACCCTCATATAGTCATCCTGCAGGACTTGGATGATAGCAGAACAGGTCTCTGGGATTATGACGCCCAGAGCCTGGGGGGAGATGCCTGTGGTGAACTTCAGGTCCTGCAGACTTCTCCCTGTCGCCAGGTAGCGCAACATGGCGATGAGCCTCTGCTCAGCACTGATGGCTTCCCGCATAACGGTGTCCTGCCTGGTAATATAGGGGGACACCAAAGCCAACAGATGCTGAAATACGGGGTCAGACATCTGCAGAAAATTCCTGTAGTCCTCAGGATTATTCTCCACGATCTCCCGCAGCAGAGGCATGTGAGAGAATTGGTCGCGCTGGAGCAACCCATTCTTGGTCCATGAACTCCTCCTCACCCTGTTCATAGACTCGTCTTGGTCCAATACAAGAAGACCAACAGACACACAGTCGGTGCACAACACGATCTCTACGATGAGAACGTATCCGCAACATGGCTAAGAAACGGTCGTCTGAACAGAACGAACAAAACAGAACGCACTGAAGAACAGCAAGGCCTATGAAGAACGACCTGAAAAACATGAAATGAGTGGACAAAAACGCACTGAAAAACAGATACGATCTGACTACTCACCCTGAAAGACAAGATACGAACCCACAAGCACCTACTGAACCGCAGAAAACCAACTGAAAGCACGAAGTCTGAAAAGCGCAAATCGTCTCTTCCCAAACTTTAACTAACACGCGGCAACACGAGATTAGCAAAAGCAGCCCAAGGGAGGACGCCATGAAAATGGATCTTCCCCTTTATACTGCCGTCGTACGTGTTGTACGTCACCGCGTTTTTAGACCGACGAGATTTTGGAATGACAGTGCGTATGCAAGCAAAGCTTCACAAGAATCTCGTCAAACTTGACAAGAAAACCGACGAGAAAAACAACGTTTGTTTTACGACGAGAAACTCGGCCGTGTGTAAGAGGCTTCAAGCGACAATATTTGGCAACAGCAAGTATATCCTGTTTTCTGCCGAAAAGATCAATTGCTTTTTCATCTGCATAGAAATTCTTTTACACAAATTCACAAATTCACATGTGTCAAATTTAAAAACCTTTTCACCTTCTTTAGCTGTCCTTCTCAGTCCATAAATTGCTACTAGGGATGAGCCGAACACCCCCCAGTTCGGTTCGCACCAGAACCTGTCCCTGCACAAAATGACATTTCTAAAGGAAAAAAAGTCATTTAAAATTGTTTGGTCCCGGCAATATGGATGAAAATCATTGAGGAAAATGGCATGGGTTACCCCCCCCCCAAATAAAAAAAAGGCCCTATATACTCTGAACAGCAGTATACAGGCGGTGCAAATAAGACAGGGACTGTAGGTTTGTTTTTAAGTAGAATCTGTTTGTAATTTGGAACAGGTACATTGTTTAAGTGTAGCTCCAGCCAAAAAATCTATTTTTAAGCTTTTTGGAAAACATAGGGAAGGGTTATCACCCCTGTAACATTTGTTTTGCTGTCTGTGCACATGTTCAGAACATTTCACCTCACTTTCTGTCCCAATGACAAATGTTTTTTGAAAATTTGGCGTTTTTATTGAAACAAGGATTGGTGATAAAGCATCAGTGGAGAGGAGACCCCTTTTCCCCATATTATCTCCTAGATTTCCTCTCACTTCCTGTTGTCTCCTTCCGTTTGCAAGTAGGAGTCGTTTGTAAGTTGGATGTTTGAAAGTAGGGGCCTGCCATATATACTCTGCAGAGATTTGGCCCTTAGGTGTTGGTGTTGCCACAACACTGTAAGCCCTCACAGTTACTCTTGGTGGCCGCTGGAATGCTCTGCTGTGAACTATTATATCAAGAATTGTAATTTCATGCCATTGTTGAACAGTGGTAGGAAAAATTGGGACGTTGGTGGTGGTGCTGGTGCCACAACACTGTAAGTCCTCACAGTTACTCTTGGTGGGCACAGGAATGGGCCCAGCTGTGAAATATTAGATCAAGAATTGTAATTACATGCCCCAGTTGAACAGGGGCAGAAAAATTGGGCCTTTGGTGGTGGTGGTGGTGGTGTTGCCACAACACTGTAAGCCCTCACAGTTACTCTTGGTGGGTGCAGGAATGGGCCCTGCTGTGAATTATTAGATCAATAATTTTAATTACATGCCCCTGTTGAACAGGGGCAGAAAAATTGGGCCTTAGGCACTGGTGCCACAACACTGCAACCCCTCACAGATACTTTATACACAAAAAACTGTGCTTAGATAGAAACAAAAAAAAAAAAAAAACATAAGAACAAAGGCAGCAGCAATAGTGAGATAAACACAGGCAAAGACTAAACATAAAAAACGGCGCCAATATATATATATATGAGGTTAGCATCCAGGGGCTGGTATGCCAAAAACGGTACACAATTGACACTAGTACCAGATATGCACAACAAAGTCTGTATAGAGTAGAAAATCCAAATCCATATGTGTGCATATGGTATGTTGGAGATGTGGCAAACAAAACGAAATTAAAAATGGTCTTAATAAAATGTCATTGAACTTAATAAATTGCAGAAATAGATCCAAATAAATTCAAATATGATGATATTCCAGATGCACATCACCCGGTGACTCAAACAAACAGGAGGTGCCCACCACCGTAATAGGTATCTGCTTACCAGAGGCAAGCCCATGAAAGCAGTCGGCTGTAACCCAGCCACAGCCTTTGGCTTGTGTTTGGAAACACCGGTACTAATAGGAACCACGGTGACCCCGAGAGGCAGGAACCAATGGGATGATATTCCACTCGATCACAACATGTATGTAGCCATAGCGTTGAACCAAGGGGAGGAAAGGACACAGACCATAGTGTAACACCTCAAAAGCATTTAATAGGTAAAATAAATAGAACACTTACATCAAGATGGACGTTTAAAATCATAAAAATAAAGCCGGCCGGCAATGAACAGAAGCCCTTCTCCTCTGCTAGGCGTGGTGACGTCAGCACGTCGCTCGCATACGCGTTTCGTCACAGCAGACATTCTCAATGGGGATAGGGCCACGTTCTGACACACCACTATTTAAAGCAAGCCAAGCCTCGTTATGAAATGCGAGGATCGGATCATAAGCGCCATATTGAAAATGAGCATATTGGCAGTACCGCCGTATAAAAGCCAGTACTGACATAATGGAATTAGAATCTCTAAAATAATATTTAAAAAGCAACTAGCGACCATTAAACAGACTCCTTAAACTAAAAAGAACTGGTTAAACACCAACAGCCCAGGTAAATGACACAACTGGACTATAAATAAAAAGTCAAAAAAACTGTGAAAAAGACTTGGCGCGCACTGGCGCTATCCATGTGTATTAGGACAACACATATCATCCTAATAAAGTGCAAAGTGAGCATATTCAAGATTAAATTTATGTACATAACGATTGTACAAATTAATAGTAATAAGTGAAATGATTTATTAATAAAATTAATTAATAATAAATACAAATAGTGAAATAGTGAAAAAATAAAAAAATAATGAAGAATAAAATTAAATACCAAGTGGCAAAGGTGAATAAGCCAATTATTATACTAATGTTAGATTATTAATGTAAAAGTATAAAAAATAGTGGATAAGGAGTGTGACAGCATAGATAAAAAAATAAATAAAAATTTATATAAAAAATGATAATTGATAAAAAATTCTCTACATAAAAATTAGATCCATCCTAGCATTACACATCGAGTTATAACATCTATGCATTATTTATAAACGCATTAACACCTGTCTCAATGTTCAACCCATAGGGGGCGTAGTACTTGAGTCTATGGATCCATACCATCTCCATTCTAGAGATCTCCCTGACTAACAAACTCCCCCTCCAATGTGGCTTGTATTTGTCAATACCCAAAAAAAGGGTCCCAGAGGGGTCTCAATTATGTTTTAGCAGATAATGCTTGGACACTGAATGGTTTTTAAACCCCACCTTAATGTTTATGATATGCTAATTAAGGCAGACTTGTAAAGAGCATTTGGTCCGCCCCACATATTGTAGGCCACAAGGGCACTGCAACATGTAAACCACTCCAGTGGTGCCACATGTAATATAGGGTTTATTAGTAAACTGTCCTTGGGTGACAGTAGATGAAAAAGTGGTAACCCGTCTCTCCCGGGACGCATTTAGGTAACAAACCATACACTTCCTACACTTGTAATAACCAGTTAATTGGTCAAAAAAAACATGTGTAGTGACCGGTGGGTCAAGAACTTTGGGAGCTACTTGATTATGCAGAGATGGGACCCCACGGAAAATCACCTTAGGCTTCTCTGGTAAAATATCTTTCAAAACAACATCATTAACCGCAATATGCCAATGCTTGTTAATTAAATTCTTAATGCTCCTATGTTGTAATGAATAAGAGGTGACAAACGGAACACCCAGAGAATTGAGCTCATTGACACAAGGTTCCTTTTCCACCAATAGATCCTCCCTCTTGGTAGCCCTAACGGTTTCAAGGGTGTCCCCCAGAAAATCCCTCTGATATCCCTTTTCCAGGAACCTATTAGTGAGGACCTCTGCCTGTACCAAAAATGTATGTGGATCTGAACAATTCCTGCGTAGCCTAAGGTACTGACTGTTAGGAACTCCCTTGAGCCAAGGGTCATGGTGACAGCTACCAATTGGAATGAAGGAGATCCTATCTGTCTCCTTAAAAAAGGTAGAGGTGACAAAGGAACCTTCCTTGATCTCCACCCTAAGGTCCAGATAGTGAACTTCCGCCTGACTCGCCTCGTATTGGAGATGTATCCCCCTCTGGTTTAGATTAAGGGACTCCATAAACCCCACAAGTTCTTGATATTGGCCTCACAGATACTGTACTTGGAGCGCAGCAATGAGACCTGCTGCAAAGTATTGCATCAAAAAAAAATATGTTTTCATGTAAACAAAAAGTGTCAAAAAGGGCTTTGTCTTCAAGTGGTTAGAAGAGTGGATGTAAGCTTCCTAATGTTGTGTATAAAATGCCAGAACAGTTCAAAACCCCCCAAATGACCCCATTTTGGAAAGTAGACACCCCAAGCTATATACTGAGAGGCATGTCGAGTCCATCGAATATTTTATATGTTGACACAAGTTGCGGAAAAAAGACAATTTTTTTTTTTTTTTTGCACAAAGTTGTCACTAAATGATATATTGCTCAAACATGCCATGGGCATATGTGGAATTACACCCCAAAATACATTCTGTTGCTTCTCCTGAGTACGGGGATACCACATGTGTGAGACTTTTTGGGAGCCTAGCCGCGTACGGGACCCCAAAAACCAATCACCGTCTTCAGGCTTTCTAAGGATGTAAATTTTTGATTTCACTTCTCACTGCCTATCACAGTTTCGGAGGCCATGGAATGCCCAGATGGCACAAACCCCCCCAAATGACCCCATTTTGGAAAGTAGACACCCCCAGCTATTTGCTGAGAGGTATTGTGAGTATTTTGCAGATCTCGCTTTTTGTCACAAAGTTTTGAAAATTGAAAAAAAAAAAAATGTCTTTCTTCATTTTCAAAAACAAATGAGAGCTGTAAAATACTCACCATGCCTCTCAGCAAACAGCTTTGGGTGTCTACTTTCCAAAATGGGGTCATTGGGGGGGGGGTTTGTGCTATTTTGGCATTTTATGGCCTTCGAAACTGTGATAGGTAGTGAGGAGTCAAATCAAAAATTTGTGCCTAGAAATCCTGAAGGCGGTGATTGGTTTTCGGGGTCCCGTACGCGGCTAGGCTCCTAAAAAGTCCCACACATGTGGTATCCCCGTACTCAGGAGAAGCAGCAAAATGTATTTTGGGGTGCAATTCCACATATAACCATGGCATGTGTGAGCAATATATCATTTAGTGACAACTTTTTGTAATTTTTTTATATATTTTTTGTCATTATTCAATCACTTGGGACAAAAAAAAAATATTCAATGGGCTCAACATGCCTCTCAGCAATTTCCTTGGGGTGTCTACTTTCCAAAATGGGGTCATTTGGGGGGGTTTTGTACTGCCCTGCCATTTTAGCACCTCAAGAAATGAGATAGGCAGTCATAAATTTAAAGCTGTGTAAATTCCAGAAAATGTACCCTAGTTTGTAAACGCTATAACTTTTGCGCAAACCAATAAATATACACTTATTGACATTTTTTTTACTAAAGACATGTGGCTGAATACATTTTGGCCTAAATGTATGACTAAAATTGAGTTTATTCGATTTTTCTTATAACAAAAAGTAGAAAATATCATTTTTTTTCAAAATTTTCGGTCTTTTTCCGTTTATATCGCAAAAAATAAAAATCGCAGAGGCAATCAAATACCATTAAAAGAAAGCTCTATTTGTGGGAAGAAAAGGACGCAAATTTCGTTTGGGTACAACATTGCATGTCCGCACAATTTACAGTTAAAGCAGCGCAGTGCAAAATTCTGAATTCACCTCTGGTCCTTTAGCTACCAAATGGTCCGGGGCTTAAGTGGTTAATCTGTCAATGAATTCCGCTAGAAATTATTTTTCCCCAAACACATTCATTGTTTCTGCAAGACAAAACACCAGACATAATTAAAAATGTCAATCACACTCTAAACTCGTGAAATCTTTATACCCATATATGCCTCTCCAATCTCTATGCAGTATAGGCCACTGATGTACCAATTGGGAAATGATACCTTCGGGGCTAACGTTCGGCGCTCTAAACTTCTTCTGCCGCACACAGAACGTAGGTACATCACATGTGTGTGTTAGCTTTATATACACTACACATGCGTGACACACGTCGCCCGCCCATGACGGTCTTTTCTCGATGTTTCCCTGCCCCTTCTCTTTCGGCGCGCAGGCGACATGGCGGAGTCACAGCAGGTGTCTGTGAATTCAGAGAATTCCAATGAGGAGACAAGCCCAGAGCGGGAAACCTCACGAACAAGGAGGCGCTACAAGACATCTAATATGTCCTTTGAGGAGATGGCGGAAATGGTGGCCATATTGAACAATTCTGATTATGATGCAAAGCATGGGCCGTATTCCCACCCTAATCTTCGGAAGGGCAAAATTATGAAGAAAGTAGTGAAAAGTCTCAATCAAAATTTCGGGGTGAAAAGATCTAAGGAGCAGCTCAGAAAGAGGTGGTCTGACCTCAAACTGAGGGAGCCGGAGCAGTTAAGGAGCATTAACAGAATGCTTAAAAAAGTAAGTACTTCTCCTGTGTCCCTATTTTGTATTATACTTGCATGTTGCTCCCTGTTGTGGTTTTTTCTTAATTAACATTCCTAAATGACATCTTCTACAATTTAGTGGGCACAGTAATCGGTCGATATAGACACATCGTTTGCACACTACATACGATGATTTGGCAATATCCGTTCTTTTTTCATTCCAAAAAAAAATGTATGTTTAAAATCACTAAATGTTATGACATTGTTGTCTAGATGATGTGTTTGAAACTAGAATGAAATGCAAACTTGAATCAATGTAAAGGAGAGGACACTCAGCAGTTGTTTACACATCTGCACTCACAGGAGCACTATAGTGTGGGCCACCATAAGAACCTTTTTAGGTGTCCACCACAGGTGCTACAGTGGGTACTGGGGGGGGGGGGCATGTGATAAAATTGTCACCAAAAGGTCTGTTTTTTAGCTTTGTATAGTTCTCGAATCTGGTCTTCATCTTGGAACTGGGCCTAAACAGACAAGTGTAACCCACCTGCAAGCAATGTTTCATATTCCTAGTTATGACTTCATATATGTGTGTGTGTTAAGTGTACCATTTGTTTGAATCTCATAGGGGAGAGAAGACTGGGAGGACACCACTCCTCGGAGCCCAGGAAGCCCACACCTTCTAAAGAACCCCAACCTCCCCAACAAGCCCAACCTGAGGATGTGGAGGATGTCTAATTAGATAAAGGAGAGGTGGAGGAAGGAGAAGTCGAGGAAGGAGAGGTGGATGAGGTGGTGGAACTTGTCACTACAACAGGTCAGTATCTGTCACCCCAGCTTCAGGTTTACGAGATGTAGGCCTGGAGATTGTTATATTTTTATTTTTATTTTAGGGGATGAAGATGTTGCTGAAAGTCCACGATTCTCCAGGGATAGTGCACAAAGACTCATACATGTAATGGATTGTAGTACTCAACTGGACTTCATAAAAAAAAGGATTCAGGATATGGAGAATACATTTAAGGACATCATAGATGTGTTGGGGAGAATAGACTAAAAAAAAACGTTTTTTCTCAAGTTTGTGTTCACTTTTGTAGCACTTTGTTGCACAAACAAATTTAGAAGATGCACACAGTGGGTCAACATGTGCTATCTGCCATCACGGGATCTCCATGTACGTGTTTTGGGGGTGCAACCTCTTCCTCACAACTCAAGTAGGAGAAAGGAAGAAGGGGTTGCCCCCCCAAAACATGTTGAATGATCCCCCATGATGGTGGGTAGCACATGTTGACGAGAGGGATCAGGAAGTAACTAACCTAGTTTCCCCCCCCTAAAAATGTGTGCATCTTCTAAACTTGTCAGGTTCAGGGGTGACAACACTCCATTTTTGAGGAAGGGCAGATAGACATTTTTTTTTACAAAATTGGTCTGACATGTTGCCTTATACGTTTAACATTGTTGTATTTGGAGGAATGTTGAGGAGATTTTTTGTAAGTTCATTAGCAGCAAAATTTGCCATGTTAGGTGAAAAGGCGAAAATGGGTTTCTAAAATGCTCAGACACCAAAAATGTATACCTAACCATATGTGTGATTGAGTAAAATACAAGAAAATACAAAAATTTTTTTTTTTTAAACCACTCTAACCTTTTTGGAATTTAGTTTTGTTGTTAGCAGTGAAATGTTTGTTATTTACTAAGGAAAATACACTTGGCACTACAAGTACACTTAGAAAAAGTAGCACACATCTCTAATATAAACAAAGCAAAACTACTAATTGAAAGTTGATATTTTTTATTTTTTATTTTTTTATGGCAAAATTATAATTCGGACAGATTCTCTGGCATTGTAATGACCCCCCTACCCATGAAATAATCAACATATTTCTGCCTGATTGCACGGGCACTTTGGGGGGGAAAGCCAGCACGGACAGGTTCCAGGCCCGGCAGGGCATTGTCCGCAGCAAGTCTTGGCTCGGGCCCAACTGTGACCATATATGTAGGAGATTTCTTCCTCAAAAAATTGTGCAGTAGACAACAACAAAACACAATATAGTTCAATTTGTACTCCGCAAGATTAATAAGAGACAGAAAAAGACGGAACCGGCTGGCCATTATCCCGAAGGCATTCTCCACAACTCTTCGGGCTCTGGCCAGCTGGTAGTTGAAGACCCTCCTCTCCGGGGTGAGGGTCCTCTGGGGAAAAGGCCTCATGAGATGCCGACCCAGGCCAAAGGCTTCATCAGCCAAAAACACAAAGGGGAGTCCTTCCACATTCCTTGCATCCAGTGGCAATACAAGGTCATCACTCTGTAGACGAAGGGCAAACTCCGTCTGGGCGAAGGCTCCCCCATCCGACATCCGGCCATTCTTCCCCACATCCACATAGAGGAATTCATACTGTGCTGACACCACCGCCATCAGCACAATACTATGAAGCCCCTTGTAGTTGTAAAAAAAGGAGCCAGAACGGGGTGGTGGCACGATGCGGACGTGCTTTCCGTCAATGGCTCCTCCACAGTTGGGGAAGTCCCACCGCCTGGCAAACTCCAATGCCACAGTCTGCCATTCCTGTGGCGTGGAAGGAAGCTGGGGAATCAAACAAGAAAAAACATTCATGGCCAACATAAGTATAACATTTTGGTTAAGGATTAGTAAAAAAAGAGAACCAAATTCACAATTTGCACATTGCTCACCCCCCTCTGATGGCCCATTTATTTTCTTTGGGGGGGGCTAGATGTGTTTGGGACCCCCCAAATTTCACAATCAGGAAATTTATTTAAGAATTTAAGGGGGGGGGGGAACTACAAGGGATCTGAAAAAATACATTAACAGACCAGGCTGGATGTGTTTGGGCCCAGGACAGCATGCTGGAGAGGTAAGTAAAGGTAAAAATGCATGTAAGCCCAAAAATGACTTAAAAAAGGACAGCATGCATGGGGACAAAGGGGACATTCTCAGCATATTACAATCATGTTAATTAGGGAAGGATGAAAGAAATACAATACATTATCATGCATTAAATACATAGAATGTGATATTATATACGAAAACTTACCCTCATATAGTCATCCTGCAGGACTTGGATGATAGCAGAACAGGTCTCTGGGATTATGACGCCCAGAGCCTGGGGGGAGATGCCTGTGGTGAACTTCAGGTCCTGCAGACTTCTCCCTGTCGCCAGGTAGCGCAATGTGGCGATGAGCCTCTGCTCAGCACTGATGGCTTCCCGCATAACGGTGTCCTGCCTGGTAATATAGGGGGACACCAAAGCCAACAGATGCTGAAATACGGGGTCAGACATCTGCAGAAAATTCCTGTAGTCCTCAGGATTATTCTCCATGATCTCCCGCAGCAGAGGCATGTGAGAGAATTGGTCGCGCTGGAGCAACCAATTCTTGGTCCATGAACTCCTCCTCACCCTGTTCATAGACTCGTCTTGGTCCAATACAAGAAGACCAACAGACACACAGTCGGTGCACAACACGATCTCTACGATGAGAACGTATCCGCAACATGGCTAAGAAACGGTCGTCTGAACAGAACGAACAAAACAGAACGCACTGAAGAACAGCAAGGCCTATGAAGAACGACCTGAAAAACATGAAATGAGTGGACAAAAACGCACTGAAAAACAGATACGATCTGACTACTCACCCTGAAAGACAAGATACGAACCCACAAGCACCTACTGAACCGCAGAAAACCAACTGAAAGCACGAAGTCTGAAAAGCGCAAATCGTCTCTTCCCAAACTTTAACTAACACGCGGCAACACAAGATTAGCAAAAGCAGCCCAAGGGAGGACGCCATGAAAATGGAACTTCCCCTTTATACTGCCGTCGTACGTGTTGTACGTCACCGCGTTTTTAGACCGACGAGATTTTGGAATGACAGTGCGTATGCAAGCAAAGCTTCACAAGAATCTCGTCAAACTTGACAAGAAAACCGACGAGAAAAACAACGTTTGTTTTACGACGAGAAACTCGGCCGTGTGTAAGAGGCTTCAAGCGACAATATTTGGCAACAGCAAGTATATCCTGTTTTCTGCCGAAAAGATCAATTGCTTTTTCATCTGCATAGAAATTCTTTTACACAAATTCACAAATTCACATGTGTCAAATTTAAAAACTTTTTCACCTTCTTTAGCTGTCCTTCTCAGTCCATAAATTGCTACTAGGGATGAGCCGAACACCCCCCAGTTCGGTTCGCACCAGAACCTGTCCCTGCACAAAATGACATTTCTAAAGGAAAAAAAGTCATTTAAAATTGTTTGGTCCCGGCAATATGGATGAAAATCATTGAGGAAAATGGCATGGGTACCCCCCCCCCAGCCCACTACCAGCCCCTTTGGGTCTTGTATGGATATTAAGGGGAACCCTGCACCCAAATAAAAAAAAAGGCCCTATATACTCTGAACAGCAGTATACAGGCGGTGCAAATAAGACAGGGACTGTAGGTTTGTTTTTAAGTAGAATCTGTTTGTAATTTGGAACAGGTACATTGTTTAAGTGTAGCTCCAGCCAAAAAATCTATTTTTAAGCTTTTTGGAAAACATAGGGAAGGGTTATCACCCCTGTAACATTTGTTTTGCTGTCTTTGCACATGTTCAGAACATTTCACCTCACTTTCTGTCCCAATGACAAATGTTTTTTGAAAATTTGGCGTTTTTATTGAAACAAGGATTGGTGATAAAGCATCAGTGGAGAGGAGACCCCTTTTCCCCATATTATCTCCTAGATTTCCTCTCACTTCCTGTTGTCTCCTTCCGTTTGCAAGTAGGAGTCGTTTGTAAGTTGGATGTTTGAAAGTAGGGGCCTGCCGTATATACTCTGCAGAGATTTGGCCCTTAGGTGTTGGTGTTGCCACAACACTGTAAGCCCTCACAGTTACTCTTGGTGGCCGCTGGAATGCTCTGCTGTGAACTATTATATCAAGAATTGTAATTTCATGCCATTGTTGAACAGTGGTAGGAAAAATTGGGCCGTTGGTGGTGGTGCTGGTGCCACAACACTGTAAGTCCTCACAGTTACTCTTGGTGGGCACAGGAATGGGCCCAGCTGTGAAATATTAGATCAAGAATTGTAATTACATGCCCCAGTTGAACAGGGGCAGAAAAATTGGGCCTTTGGTGGTGGTGGTGTTGCCACAACACTGTAAGCCCTCACAGTTACTCTTGGTGGGCGCAGGAATGGGCCCTGCTGTGAATTATTAGATCAATAATTTTAATTACATGCCCCTGTTGAACAGGGGCAGAAAAATTGGGCCTTAGGCACTGGTGCCACAACACTGCAACCCCTCACAGATACTTTATACACAAAAAACTGTGCTTAGATAGAAACAAAAAAAAACAAAAACATAAGAACAAAGGCAGCAGCAATAGTGAGATAAACACAGGCAAAGACTAAACATAAAAAACGGCGCCAATATATATTGTGACAGCAGGAAGGTAAAGTCACCTGGTTGCATCCAGGGGGGTAGATATATTTCTCCCAGATTCAGGCTTTATGCTGACTTATACAACTAGGGTGGAGAGTTGTATAAGCCCAGCTGAGGCTAGTAGGCTCATGGATGACTCATACCTCTAGGGAGAGTGTGGGGCGTCGTACAGACAGGGAGTTGATGAGGCCAGCTGAAACTTGTCAGCTCATTTAGGCCTCTATAAGAACTCCCAGCTTCATTAGATGTTAGCTCATGCCTGGAACCAGACCTGTGTGGACTGTCTAGGGAGAGTGAACCCCTGTGCGGTGAGAAAAAGCCTGTGTGGCTATTTGTTTGGACATTGACTAAACCAGGGACTTAGGGACTAGGACAGCACTAGGCTGATCCCAGTTGTTAGTTAGGAAACCTGCATGTTTAGTCAGAGGTCAAACTGACCAGGATTTATTTTGTTTGTTTCTTTTTGGCTTTGCTGTGTTTTTGTCACTGTACATAGAGAAATAAACCGCACCTTTTGATTTTGAAAACCACAACCTCCCTCTTCTGGCCCTGTTTTTGTGTGGGGAGCCCAACCAGGGGGTCACACACACCCGCTACCGAGTTAACCCCCTCACAGTTGGTGGAGAACCAGTGGCAGTTTTTTTTAAGCCAGCATGGAGGAGATACTGAAACAGCTGGCTCTAGCAAATGCCAATCAACAGCAGACAAATGCAGGTTTGCAAAGGAGCCTTGCAGCCCAGCAGCAAGCTCATCAACAAGCCCAGCAGCAATCTGAGGCCCGCTTCATAGACCTGTTACAGAAGCAAGAGCAGAGACTACAACAAATGGAAGCAGTAATGCAGCAACGTCCGCAGACCAGTGAGGAAAGCCGTCCCACTAATACCGCGTCCTTTGGGGTGAGTCGTTTATTGACAAAAATGACTGGAGAGGATGATCCAGAGGTATTTTTGACCACATTTGAAAGGACTGCTGAAAGAGAAAAGTGGCCTGAGGAGCAGTGGGCTGGACTGGTGGCTCCTCTGTTAACTGGTGAATCGCAGAAGGCTTACTATGACCTAGAGCCTGACCAAGCAAAAGACTATGTGATGCTAAAAGCTGAAATATTGGCAAGGCTGGGTGTCACCCTGGCTGTCCGGGCTCAGCGTGTGCATAACTGGACTTTCCAGCTTGGAAAACCCCCCAGGTCTCAAATGTATGATCTCATTCACCTGAGCAGGAAGTGGCTACAGCCAGAGACTTTGTCCGCACCAGAGATTGTGGAACGTGTTGTAATGGATCGGTTTTTGAGAGCTCTTCCTACTGCCATCCAAAAGTGGGTAAGCCATGGAGACCCAGAGACGGCCGGTGGTCTTGTGGATCGTGTAGAGAAATACTTGGCTACAGAGAACCTGACGGCCTCTTCCAGAGACACTCGGACTTTCCACCCTAAGACCAGACCATCCCCAGGGGCGGATAAGAGGATTCCAAGGGGTGAGGGTGGAGAGAGTGAGAGGGTGGGAGCTCTACCCCAAGTTTGGCGAGAACAGCCTGGGAAATCAGCGGCTCAAGAGGCCGCAAGAAGGATCGTTTGCTACCGCTGCCGGCAAGCGGGACATATTGCAGCCAATTGCCCGGTTGTGGAGGAACCCATGCAGTGTGACTTTCTGACGGGCAGACGTCAGTCGCTGTGTGCGACAGTCGCATGCACTGCCATTCGAGGAACTGAGAAACATTTATGCAAAATGTGTATTAATGGTAGAAATGTTGTGGTATTACTGGATTCAGGTAGCCTTGTGACCCTGATAAAGGCTGAATTAGTTAAAACAGAGGTCTCTGGGAATAGCAAGGTAGCTGTTATTTGTGTGCATGGGGACACCCGAGAGTATCCAGTGACTACAGTGTGTTTCGAGACCCCCAAAGGTACCCTCTCTCATCCAGTGGGCTTAGTATCTCAGTTACCGCATGACGCCATTGTGGGAAGGGATTTTCCGAAGTTCTGGGAACTGTGGGATGATCCTGAGCCCCCCACTGGTGCCCCTATGTACCAGGAATGTGATAGCCAGAACTCCTCTGAGAGTGGTGAGGACTCTCCAGAATTTCCCTTGTCAGTATTTGCAGGGGAGACTCAAGAAACTGGAGAGGAGCTCACCTCCTCAGACGAAAACCTACCGTCTGTGGAGTTTTCTGATCTGGAGGTTCACAGGGAAAATTTTGCCACAGAACAGTTAAAAGACCCCGCCCTAATAAAGGCACGGGAAAACGTAGTGGAAATAGATGGCGAGTTAGTGAACCCAGATAATACCTGCACTTACCCATACTTCAGCGTAGAGAAGGACCTACTGTATCGGGTGGCAAAAAGGGCAGAAGAAACCGTTGAGCAGCTTGTGGTGCCCAAACCTTACAGGAAGTTGGTGTTGGAGTTGGCCCATGGGCACATTCTTGGAGGTCATCTGGGGACAGAGAAAACCCGAGAGAGGGTATTACAGAGATTCTATTGGCCTGGGGTGATGAAGGACATAGAAAATTATTGTTCCTCCTGCCCTGTGTGTCAGAGGTCGGCCCCGATGCCACATTTCCGTAGCCCGCTGGTCCCTCTACCCATCATTGAGGTCCCGTTTGAGAGAATCGCAATGGATTTGGTAGGTCCTATAATCAAGTCCGCTAGGGGGCACCAGTACATATTGGTTATAATGGACTATGCCACCCGTTATCCAGAAGCGATCCCTCTCAGAAATACCTCGGCCAAAACCATAGCCAAAGAGCTATCTCTTGTTTTTAGCCGGGTGGGTATTTGTAAAGAACTGCTTACGGACCAAGGTACACCCTTTATGTCCCGGGTTATGAAAGAGCTGTGTAAATTGCTCAAAGTGACGCAATTGCGTACATCTGTGTATCACCCCCAAACCGATGGGCTGGTTGAAAGATTCAACAAAACCCTAAAACAAATGTTGAAGAAAGTGGTGGATAGAGATGGAAAGGATTGGGACTGTCTACTTCCTTATTTGATGTTTGCTATTAGGGAGGTGCCCCAATCCTCTACGGGATTCTCCCCCTTTGAGTTACTGTATGGGAGACACCCAAGAGGGCTGTTGGATATTGCCAAGGAAACTTGGGAAAGTGAGAGTTCTCCCCACAGGAGTGTGATTGAGCATGTCGCCCTGATGCAAGATCGAATTGCACAGGTAATGCCCATCGTGAAGGAACATTTGGCCCAAGCGCAGTTGGCACAGCAGAGAGTGTACAACCGTGGAGCAAAGACCCGTACCTTTTCCCCGGGGGATAGGATATTGGTACTTGTCCCTACGGTTGAAAGTAAATTCCTTGCCAAATGGCAAGGCCCCTACGAGATAATGGAAAAAGTGAGCGAAGTGAATTACAAGGTCAGACAACCAGGAAGGCGAAAGCCCGAACAGATATATCACGTTAATCTGTTGAAAGCCTGGAGGGATAGAGAGTCCCTAGTCGCAGAAACTTGGTCACCAGCTCAAACTGGTTGCGTGATTCCGGAGGTTGGAATAGCAGCCACCTTGTCACAACCCCAACAACAGGAGGTTAAGGAGTTTGTGCTTCGCAACAAGGAGGTGTTCTCTGAGCTGCCGGGACAAACATCTGGGGTAGAGCATGATATTATTACCCCGCCCGGTGAAAGGGTGAAGTTAAAACCCTATCGGATCCCAGAGGCCCGACGGGAGGCAATACGGGAGGAAGTACAGAAAATGCTGAACTTAGGGGTGATAGAGGAGTCCCAAAGTGATTGGTCTAGTCCCATTGTGTTGGTGCCTAAACCGGATGGGAGCTGGCGATTTTGTAACGATTTTCGTCAGTTGAACAAAGTTACAAAATTTGACACCTACCCCATGCCACGTATAGATGAGTTGATCGACCGGCTGGGAACAGCCCGATACATGACGACTCTTGACCTCACAAAAGGGTATTGGCAAATTCCCCTGGCCAAGTCGGCCAAAGAGAAAACCGCATTTGTAACCCCAGACGGGGCGTTCCAATATAAGAGAATGCCGTTCGGGTTACAGAATGCGCCGGCCACATTCCAGCGGAAAATGGACCAGATACTGAGGCCCCATCGGAAGTATGCTGCGGCTTACCTGGATGACGTAATTGTCCATAGCACAGATTGGGCCTCACATCTGCCAAAAGTGCAAGCAGTCCTAGACTCTATCCGGGAAGCGGGGTTTACGGCTAACCCCAAGAAGTGTACCATTGGGCAGGAGGAGGCCAAATATCTTGGGTACACCATTGGCAGGGGAGTGATAAAACCCCAACTCAACAAAGTCGAGGCCATCCAGAGTTGGCCACGTCCCAACAGCAAGAAGCAGGTACGGGCCTTTCTGGGAATCGCGGGTTATTATCGGCGCTTCATTCCCCACTTTGCTTCTAAGGCTGTGCCCCTAACCAACCTGACGAAAGGGAAAGGGTTGGTCATGATTAAATGGACCCCCGAGGCTGAGGCAGCATTCCAATTCTTGAAACAAGCCTTATGTAGCCAGCCAGTGTTGTACTCACCCGACTTCTCTAAAGACTTTGTCGTACAAAGTGATGCGTCAGATGTGGGGTTAGGAGCAGTATTGTCCCAGGTCTGGAACGGGGAAGAGCACCCAGTCATTTACCTCAGCAGGAAGTTGAAGTCCCATGAGGTAAATTACGCCACGGTTGAAAAGGAGTGTTTAGCGGTGAAGTGGGCTCTAGATTCCCTTCGGTACTATCTGCTAGGTAGGCACTTTGACATGGTTACGGATCACGCTCCGTTAAAGTGGATGGCTCAAAACAAGGAGACAAATAGAAGAGTGAATAGGTGGTTCCTGGCCCTACAGGAATTCAACTTCACAGTAAAGCATCGCCCTGGCGTTCAAATGGGGAATGTGGATGCTTTGTCTCGAGTACATGAATGCCTGATTGCTGGTGTTCCAACCCCAAGGTTAAAACAAGAGGGGGGGGTATGTGACAGCAGGAAGGTAAAGTCACCTGGTTGCATCCAGGGGGGTAGATATATTTCTCCCAGATTCAGGCTTTATGCTGACTTATACAACTAGGGTGGAGAGTTGTATAAGCCCAGCTGAGGCTAGTAGGCTCATGGATGACTCATACCTCTAGGGAGAGTGTGGGGCGTCGTACAGACAGGGAGTTGATGAGGCCAGCTGAAACTTGTCAGCTCATTTAGGCCTCTATAAGAACTCCCAGCTTCATTAGATGTTAGCTCATGCCTGGAACCAGACCTGTGTGGACTGTCTAGGGAGAGTGAACCCCTGTGCGGTGAGAAAAAGCCTGTGTGGCTATTTGTTTGGACATTGACTAAACCAGGGACTTAGGGACTAGGACAGCACTAGGCTGATCCCAGTTGTTAGTTAGGAAACCTGCATGTTTAGTCAGAGGTCAAACTGACCAGGATTTATTTTGTTTGTTTCTTTTTGGCTTTGCTGTGTTTTTGTCACTGTACATAGAGAAATAAACCGCACCTTTTGATTTTGAAAACCACAACCTCCCTCTTCTGGCCCTGTTTTTGTGTGGGGAGCCCAACCAGGGGGTCACACACACCCGCTACCGAGTTAACCCCCTCACAGTATATATATATGAGGTTAGCATCCAGGGGCTGGTATGCCAAAAACGGTACACAATTGACACTAGTACCAGATATGCACAACAAAGTCTGTATAGAGTAGAAAATCCAAATCCATATGTGTGCATATGGTATGTTGGAGATGTGGCAAACAAAACGAAATTAAAAATGGTCTTAATAAAATGTCATTGAACTTAATAAATTGCAGAAATAAATCCAAATAAATTCAAATATGATGATATTCCAGATGCACATCACCCGGTGACTCAAACAAACAGGAGGTGCCCACCACCGTAATAGGTATCTGCTTACCAGAGGCAAGCCCATGAAAGCAGTCGGCTGTAACCCAGCCACAGCCTTTGGCTTGTGTTTGGAAACACCGGTACTAATAGGAACCACGGTGACCCCGAGAGGCAGGAACCAATGGGATGATATTCCACTCGATCACAACATGTATGTAGCCATAGCGTTGAACCAAGGGGAGGAAAGGACACAGACCATAGTGTAACACCTCAAAAGCATTTAATAGGTAAAATAAATAGAACACTTACATCAAGATGGACGTTTAAAATCATAAAAATAAAGCCGGCCGGCAATGAACAGAAGCCCTTCTCCTCTGCTAGGCGTGGTGACGTCAGCACGTCGCTCGCATACGCGTTTCGTCACAGCAGACATTCTCAATGGGGATAGGGCCACGTTCTGACACACCACTATTTAAAGCAAGCCAAGCCTCGTTATGAAATGCGAGGATCGGATCATAAGCGCCATGTTGAAAATGGGCATATTGGCAGTACCGCCGTATAAAAGCCAGTACTGACATAATGGAATTAGAATCTCTAAAATAATATTTAAAAAGCAACTAGCGACCATTAAACAGACTCCTTAAACTAAAAAGAACTGGTTAAACACCAACAGCCCAGGTAAATGACACAACTGGACTATAAATAAAAAGTCAAAAAAACTGTGAAAAAGACTTGGCGCGCACTGGCGCTATCCATGTGTATTAGGACAACACATATCATCCTAATAAAGTGCAAAGTGAGCATATTCAAGATTAAATTTATGTACATAACGATTGTACAAATTAATAGTAATAAGTGAAATGATTTATTAATAAAATTAATTAATAATAAATACAAATAGTGAAATAGTGAAAAAATAAAAAAATAATGAAGAATAAAATTAAATACCAAGTGGCAAAGGTGAATAAGCCAATTATTATACTAATGTTAGATTATTCATGTAAAAGTATAAAAAATAGTGGATAAGGAGTGTGACAGCATAGATAAAAAAATAAATAAAAATTTATATAAAAAATGATAATTGATAAAAAATTCTCTACATAAAAATTTGATCCATCCTAGCATTACACATCGAGTTATAACATCTATGCATTATTTATAAACGCATTAACACCTGTCTCAATGTTCAACCCATAGGGGGCGTAGTACTTGAGCCTATGGATTCATACCATCTCCATTCTAGAGATCTCCCTGACTAACAAACTCCCCCTCCAATGTGGCTTGTATTTGTCAATACCCAAAAAAAGGGTCCCAGAGGGGTCTCAATTATGTTTTAGCAGATAATGCTTGGACACTGAATGGTTTTTAAACCCCACCTTAATGTTTATGATATGCTAATTAAGGCAAACTTGTAAAGAGCGTTTGGTCCGCCCCACATATTGTAGGCCACAAGGGCACTGCAACATGTAAACCACTCCAGTGGTGCCACATGTAATATAGGGTTTATTAGTAAACTGTCCTTGGGTGACAGTAGATGAAAAAGTGGTAACCCGTCTCTCCCGGGACGCATTTAGGTAGCAAACCCTACACTTCCTACACTTGTAATAACCAGTTAATTGGTCAAAAAAAACATGTGTAGTGACCGGTGGGTCAAGAACTTTGGGAGCTACTTGATTATGCAGAGATGGGACCCCACGGAAAATCACCTTAGGCTTCTCTGGTAAAATATCTTTCAAAACAACATCATTAACCGCAATATGCCAATGCTTGTTAATTAAATTCTTAATGCTCCTATGTTGTAATGAATAAGAGGTGACAAACGGAACACCCAGAGAATTGAGCTCATTGACACAAGGTTCCTTTTCCACCAATAGATCCTCCCTCTTGGTAGCCCTAACGGTTTCAAGGGTGTCCCCCAGAAAATCCCTCTGATATCCCTTTTCCAGGAACCTATTAGTGAGGACCTCTGCCTGTACCAAAAATGTATGTGGATCTGAACAATTCCTGCGTAGCCTAAGGTACTGACTGTTAGGAACTCCCTTGAGCCAAGGGTCATGGTGACAGCTACCAATTGGAATGAAGGAGATCCTATCTGTCTCCTTAAAAAAGGTAGAGGTGACAAAGGAACCTTCCTTGATCTCCACCCTAAGGTCCAGATAGTGAACTTCCGCCTGACTCGCCTCGTATTGGAGATGTATCCCCCTCTGGTTTAGATTAAGGGACTCCATAAACCCCACAAGTTCTTGATATTGGCCTCACAGATACTGTACTTGGAGCGCAGCAATGAGACCTGCTGCAAAGTATTGCATCAAAAATTGTACTTACACGCCCCTGTTAAACAGGGGCTCAAAAATTGGGCCTTAGGCACTGGTGCTTGTGCCACAACACTGCAACCTCTCACAGATACTGTAGTTGGAGCACAGCAATGAGCCCTGCTGCAAAGCATTGCACAAAAAATTGTAAATACACGCCCCTGTTAAGCAGGGGCTGAAACATTGGGCCTTAGCCACTGGTGGCGGTGCCCAGAACCAAAAATGTTCTTACAAGCTATCAGCATGATCATTGAGGAGGAAGAGGATAGTCACTCAGCATAACAGGATAGTCACTCAGCATCAGCATAGGCAGTCTTGAAGGGATCTGACATTAAAAAAAAAAAAAAAATCTGTTACATCAGCATCAGGTGCTTGGTAGCTGGTGTTGATCCAAGACTGATTAATTTTTATGAAGGTCAGTCAATCAACCGAGTCGGACAGGCACACCCTGTGATCGGTTACAAAGCCTTCAGCAGCACTGAATGTGCGTTCCCAAAGAACGCTGGATGCAGGACAGGCCAGTAGCTCAATTGCATACTGTGCAAGCTCTGGCCAGTGATCCATCCTCAAGACCCAGTAACCGAGAGGATTTTCGGTGGGAAAGGTGTCCAAGTCTGATCTTGCCCCTAGGTATTCCTGCATCATGTAAACCAGACGCTGGCGATGGTTGCTGGAACCAATCATACCTTGGGGCTGCGGACTAAAAAATTGTCTGAACGCATTGGTCAGACGGCCACCTTCTCCACCACTCATTCTTTGACTGACCGAAGCCTCAGCAACACGTTGTCCAGGACCAGGAATTTGTAACCTCCCAGTCTCTGTGACCGCGTTGCACAGACCTTTCTGCAAGGCCTCCCGAAGATGCTTCATCCTCTGCTCCCTCTGCGACGGCAAGATAAGGTCCGCAACCTTACCCTTGTAATGTGGATCAAGGAGGGTTGCCAGCCAGTAATGATCCCTCTCCTTGATCGCACAAATGCGAGGATCCTTCCGCAGGCTTTGCAGGATCAGGGAGGCCATGCAGCGTAGGTTTGCTGAGGCATTCGATGCAGAGTCCTCTGGGTCACTGAGGACGACATGATCCGCAGCCACCTCCTCCCAGCCTCGTACAAGTCCATGGGTGTCTTGGGACTGTAATTGATCCCTTGAAGACTGCTGCTGATGCTGAGTGCTAGGCTCCACCTCAATGCTGACACAATAATCCTCCTCATCCTCCTCCTTGTCCTCTTCCTGTGTGATAGCCGGGCCAGTAGGAACACTGTCTGGATAAAGGGGGCCTTGAGAGGTAAGGAAGTACTCCTCTTCCTGCCTCTTTTCTGCCTCAAGTGCCCTGTCCATTATTCCACGCAGCGCGTGCTCCAACAGATGGACAAGAGGGACAGTGTCACTGATGCATGCACTGTCACTGCTCACCATCCTCGTGGCCTCCTCAAATGGTGCCAGGACAGTGCATGCATCCCTGATCATGGCCCACTGGCGTGGGGAAAAAATCCAAGCTCCCCTGACCCTGTCCTGGTGCCATATTGCAAAAGATACTCATTGATGGCCCTCTGCTGCATGTGCAGCCGCTGCAGCATGGCCAACGTAGAGTTCCACCTGGTGGGCATGTCACAGATTAGGCAGTTCTTGGGCAGGTTGTAATCCTTTTGCAGCTCAGCCAGCCGAGCACTGGCATTATATGACCGGCGGAAATGCCTACAGAGATTCCTGGCCTGCTTCAGGACCTCCTGTAAGCCCGGGTACCTGCCCAAGAACCGCTGCACCATCAAGTTAAGGACGTGAGCCAAACAGGGTACATGGGTCAGTTGTCCCTGTCGGAGGGCGGAGAGCAGGTTGGTGCCATTGTTGCAAACCACCTTTCCTGGCTTTCCTGGCGTGGCATCAACCACCTCTGAGCCTGCCCCTGCAGAGCTGACAGAATCTCTGCCCCAGTGTGGCTCCTGTCCCCCAAGCACACCAGCTCAAGCACCGCATGGCATCTTTTTGCCTGCGTTCTTGCGTAGCCCCTTGAACGCCTACGGAGCACCACTGGTTCCAAGGAAAAAGCACAGGTAGAGGCCATGGAGAACGAAGAAGAGGAGGGGGTGGAGGAGAGAGGTGTGTCAGAATCACCAGTAGTAACATTTTGGAGATGTGGTGGCGGAACAACCTCCAACACTACTGCACCTTGTCCTGCATCCTTCCCAGCTGCCAGCAGAGTCACCCAATGCGCCATCAGAGATAGGTAATGTCCCTGCCCATGCCTGCTGGACCATGGAGTCAGCGGTAATATGCATCTGATACAATCGGACGTCGGTGTACCGATAGCAGATTGCCCGCAAGTACTTGGCTGTTACACACCAAATTCTACACCTTCATTCCTCTCAGTGCAGGTTTCAGAGAGGACTGAAGGTATAGTGGGATTGGAGATCCCAGCTGATGAGAAGCAAGGAGAGGTCCGCTTTGTTCTTCGGTCTGTGTCTTTTAGGTAAGCTTGCCAACGAACTGCATGGCAGGTCGACATTTGTCTGGCCAAGCGGCTGATGTTTTGGCCAAGTGAGATAGGCTTTAGACATATGTTGCAAATGGCAATGGTGCGATCTGTTGCACACGTCTGGAAAAAGGCCCACACCAAAGAACTTTTGGACTAACGCACAGAGACAGCAGCGCCCTGAACATGCGGAGCTCTGCGGTGTGATGCAGTTGATGTGCTGACCTTAAGCTGGCCCCTGGAAGGCATCCTGCCTCATTGGAGATGTGCCTCCTCCTTCTCCTCCTCCTCCTCTCTCCTATCAGGCACCCACGTGGAGTCAGTGACCTCATCATCCCCTCCCTCCTCATCACTGTGGAGCAAATCTGGCAGTATGCTGTACCTGGGGGAACATGACTGCCAGATAGCTGTCCTTGTTGGGCACCCCCTCTCTCTGGGCTCACGTTACTACCCCCTCTCTCTGGGCTCACGTTACTGCCTTCCTCCAGCTGGGTTCCATCATTGGAGCCTTCAAAATGCTGGGCATCCTCCTGGAGCATGTACCCAACACTGTGGTCAAACAGTTCGGGGGACTACTCAGGAGGACATGGTGGGGCTAGGGAAGGAGTGACTGATGCCATTGAGCCGAGGGAAGAGGCCGCTTTGGCAACTGCTTTGCCAGACAAAGTACCCTGAACCTGGGTGAGAGGGGATGAGGAGGATGAGGACGGCTTGGTCATCCACTCTACCAATTCTTGGGCATGTTGCAGCTCAACATGGCCAGCTGCCGAAAAGAAGGACAAGCGTGTCCCACGGCCAGGTGCTGATGAGGATGCACTGTGTCCACGACCAGCACTGTTGCCTCTAGACACAGAGCCTGCTTGCCCTCTTTTATTGCCTCGTGACTGTCTGCCTTTCCTTGTTTGCCTTCCAGACATACTAGTGGCCTGCAGTGAGATGTAGCTGCACAAAGGTGGAATGTGTATATATATTGTCAGAAACATTGACGCATCTCAGCATAGTGCCTACAAGTATGTCAGAATGTTGTGTATAAAGTAGTGTTTCGCGCTACTCAAGAGTAATGAAATAATTACTAAAGTGACTATCAATGGCTGCAAAATCAATCTGTGTTCACCTAACACATAAACAGTGATAAAAAGAAAAGGGGGGGGGATTTTGCGCTAAAGACAAATGAGTATCACACATAAACCACCTCTGTGTCACATATAACAGCAAATAAATACACAGTGATGAAATAGTGCAAATAAATAATAAGTGCTAATAATTCAATCACTAAAAGTGCAAGTGCATATAAAACTTAACAAAATAGTGCCAAAAAGTTCAATATTGCAATGATTGCTGTTCAATAAATGTCCAAATGGGTATTAGATAAATGGTTTGTTCCAAAATTGTGAATATATTCAAATGGTTTGACTGATGAACAGGTTTGGAGTATTGAACCTGTGGTGAATCCTACACCTATCTCCCAATGCTCTCACCTCATTAACATGGGTCACTGGCATATAGTATGTTCACTGACATGGACTGCAATATTGAACTTTTTGGCACTATTTTGTTAAGTTTTATATGCACTTGCACTTTTAGTGATTGAATTATTAGCACTTATTATTTATTTGCACTATTTCATCACTGTGTATTTATTTGCTGTTATATGTGACACAGAGGTGGTTTATGTGTGATACTCATTTGTCTTTAGCACAAAATCCCCCCCCCCTTTTCTTTTTATGTCAGAATGTTTATACTGAAATATAAAAATAATTATTGCGGAAATAGACAAATCTTAATTTTCGGGGATTCCCAATACCTACAATATCAAACAAGAAATTCTAAGTTCTTGTATCCATGCTAGTTTGAAGACGAGTAACACAAATGAATATTGCTTAAAATATTATATATATTTATTTACTAAAGTACAATGCAAATTAAAATCAGGCATAAGTCGTGATCAAACAAATGAATGGATATACTTCTACAATCAGAGATAAATGATGATTAAGGTTTAGATAATATTTAAATGCATTTCTATGTGAGCTCTATATGACAAAGTATATTCACAGTGCAATACTTAAATGATACTTGTACATTAAAAACTTGGTAACTCTTGTGAAATGTCTTTCCGTTACTTCACGGAAGGGGTAAACACTCTTTTGTTCACTTTAACACTATTTCTTTCTCAAACAAACAGATCTCCTGATTACACTTCTTAAACGTGTCCATACCAAGTGTCATATAAGGAACACGGCTTTGATAAAACATCAAGTCTTATATTAAATTTAGAGAGAATTCATTTTTACACCTATATCATAATAAAACCATTGTACTACTTGGCTCTAGCTTTTTAAAGACAACCAAATTAGGGTATGTGCCTTAATATTTGGAATAATATTCAATTTATACTGCAGTTAAAACATAATACAATTCCAAATTGCTTTGCCATATATATTTAAATGGTTTTAGTCATGTGTATGCAAAAACAACTCCATTACCAAAGCAAGTAAATAAACAAAATAAATACGTTACCAGGTTAAAGTTCTGTCTGTTTGAGAAGCTTCCATTATGAGTCCCACAGGACTTCTTCCAACATTACTACATGTTGGCGTTCTAAGATCTGCTTCCAGCGGGCATCTTCCTTCAAGAGATCCTTTCAGAGATAGAGTTCCCCAGAGCTCGAGTGAGAAATCTCCATCTGTAGAGTGACCTGTTCCCTCAGATCTCCCTGAGGTTCTCTCGATCTTAAGGTCCTTTTCTGCTATCTCAGCTGCTACTTTTATCTGACTCCAAAAGTGGGTGTGTATCTTATCACTAGGTAACTTTTTTGGAAGGTTGCCTTAGCAACCAAATGTATGCCATCTTGAACAATGTCAATTTTAACCTGTAGAGGCAGTGGTGTATAAGGAATAATTCCTGTCAGGGTCACCTGTGGCCAGGTGACAGATGCACACCGTAGGGGGACAGGAGTGCACCGCAAGGTAGTGAACCCTATGGCTGACTGCTGCGGATAGGAACTGGGTGGTTGTGGAAAGCGGGACCAGAGGAGCACAACCGGGATCCTAACGGAAGCTAGAGCCAAGATTCCCCAGGGCGCGGAGTCTAAGATCCAGCAGGTCTTCTCCAGAGCCTCTAGTGGTGAGGATGTTATGCTGCAGGCTGGGTCCAGGTCGTGGCCCCTGAAGTCTCCTAGCTCACGCCCCATAGGATAAGGGGAAAAGAGGGGAAGCAGCAGCACAAGATATGAGAGAAACGAATAACAAGCTGAAGGTCAAGGGCCACAAGCAGACAAGGATAACGAAAGAACGAGCCGAAGGTCAAGGGTCACGAGCAGACAGGGATAGTCGGGGACAAGCCAAATATGTAACAGAGAGACAGACGTAGCACACGGCAGGCAGGAACCCAAACACACAATGCCTAACAAACACGTTGATCAGCAAAGCAGGCTTGCAGTGCACAGGTTAATATAGTGTTCTGTGATAGGGCCTGGGGTGGAGTCAGGCTGGGAGGAGATTATAAAGGAAGCCAGGTGAAAGGGTTCAGGCCTCTAAGATGAACACATGGGAAGGAAGGTAAGCTGACAGACAAACACTACTGCATATCCATGACAGTACCCTCCCTCTTATGGGCCCTCCCCCGCCTGGGCCCAGGCTTAAAGGGAAATCTCTGATGAAACCTCCTCAACAGATGAGGTGCAGCGACATCAGATGCAGCAATCCAAGACGCCTCCTCAGGACCAAAACCTCTCCAATGCACAAGGTACTGAAGAATGCCTCTGCAGAGCCGAGAATCCAGAACTTGTCTAACCTCGTACTTAAGATTATCCTCAGAGACCGAAAACGAGGTAGGGAGATGACAAGAAGATCTATTGAGGACCAAAGGCTCTCTAGGAATAAGCAAGGGCATGAGAGGATAAACAGGAATCTGAGGAGGGTCCCCTAGACCCTTAAAGGGGAACTGGTCATCTTGCACAGGACCATCAGACTGGGCAGATGTCAGTGGAACCCTGAAGTCAGGTTGGTTAGAAGGTGACATGTCGCCGGAGTCAAGCTGAATAGCTGAAGGACAAGCAGAATGTCCTGAACAAGAAAAAGTAGGAGGCTCACTGGGCATGGGCTGGACTGGCATAACTAGTACAGAGGCAGAGTGAATAGCTGAGTCAGGTGTAGCGACTACCTGAATCGCATCGCAAGACGTAGCGACTGCAGGACTTGTAGACAAGCTAGCCTGGCTGTGCATCCAAGGGTGGTTAGGGACAGAGAAATGTAAATGGTTATGCAACCTGGAATGAATGACTGGCTCAGGTTCACAGGGGGCAACCTTGGGTAGGCAGGACGAGGAACAGGAGGGACCCCAAGCCAGGATCTGTCCAGTAGTCCAGTCCACATGAGGAGAATGGAGCTGTAACCATGGGAGACCCAAAATTATAGGTGTTGAGGCCTTGGGTAAGATAAGGAAGGATATCCACTCCTGGTGGAGTGTCCCTACCGACATCTTAACAGGGAGGGTCTGGAAGCGGATAGGTCCCCCTGGGAGAACAGTACCATCAATCGCCAAGACCACCAATGGCATGGTGAGGGGCAAAAGAGTAAGTCTCATGGACGATGCGATTTCCCAGTCCATGAAATTACCAGCGGCTCCGGAATCCAGATATGCTGAGACCGAATGAGAAGAAGCACCAACATGAAGGAACACAGAAAGCAGAAGACGAGAAGGGGAAGGTGATATTTCTGGGTCCAATACTCCACTTTCCAGATGAAGTGGACCCGAACGTTTTTCTGGACAAAGAGAGCAAGTGTCACGAAAATGACCTTTGCCCCCACAGTAAAGACACAGACCGAGAGTTCTGCGCCTAGCACGTTCCTCGGGGGATAGCCTGGTCCGACCCAGCTGCATGGGTTCCTCAGCTGGTAGGAGATGCTCTACGGGTCGAAGAGAGGGGAGCTCAGGCTGACTAAGAACCAAGGAGTGCTGGCGTTGCTTTTCTAAGGTCCTCTCCTGAAAGCGAATATCGATCTGGTTACACAAGGAGATAACGCCGGCCAGATCAGTGGGGATGGTTCTTCCTGCTAATTCATCCTTCACTCTATCAGACAGGCCATGCAAAAAGGTTGTGACTAAGGCCTCATTGTTCCAGCTCAACTCAGCCGACAGTATGCGGAAATGAAGGGCATACTGTCCCACAGAAGCAGACTCTTGGCGGAGATGTAAAAGGGCGCTGGCCGCTGAAGAGACACGAGCCGGTTCTTCGAAGATATTCCGAAAAAGTTTCAAGAAGCCAGACAGGCTAGAAACCACTGGATCATTCAGTTCCCACAGAGGGGCTGCCCAGGCTAAAGCTTCACCAGAGAGGAGGGAAATGATATAGGCTACCTTAGCCCGATCAGACAGGAAGTTTTGGGGCTGGAGCTCAAAATGAATCATGCATTGGCTAAGGAACCCCCTGCAAGCCTTGGAGTCCCCAGAGAAACGGGACGGAGCTGGCAGTTGTAGTGAGTGTGTGGCTGCGACTGGTGCAATAGGTGCAGCCGCTGGTTGTATTTGAGGTTGCGGATTCAGGGTTCCCAAGGAGGCCTGAAGCTGCTCGAAGCGAGAAGCCAGATCCTGGAGGAATCGCATCACCTGAGTCTGATTCAATTCCTGGGTTTCAAGTCTGCAAACTATGCCCTGCAATGGATCATCCGCGTGGAGCGGAATGTCAGCCGGGTTCATGGCTGATCAAACTGTCAGGGTCACCTGTGGCCAGGTGACAGATGCACACCGTAGAGGGACAGGAGTGCACCGCAAGGTAGTGAACCCTATGGCTGACTGCTGCGGATAGGAACTGGGTGGTTGTGGAAAGCGGGACCAGAGGAGCACAACCGGGATCCTAACGGAAGCTAGAGCCAAGATTCCCCAGGGCGTGGAGTCTAAGACCCAGCAGGTCTTCTCCAGAGCCTCTAGTGGTGAGGATGTTATGCTGCAGGCTGGGTTTCAGGTCGCGGCCCCTGAAGTCTCCTAGCTCACGCCCCGTAGGATAAGGGGAAAAGAGGGGAAGCAGCAGCACAAGATATGAGAGAAACGAATAACAAGCTGAAGGTCAAGGGCCACAAGCAGACAAGGATAACGAAAGATCGAGCCGAAGGTCAAGGGTCACGAGCAGACAGGGATAGTCGGGGACAAGCCAAATATGTAACAGAGAGACAGACGTAGCACACGGCAGGCAGGAACCCAAACACACAATGCCTAACAAACACATTGATCAGCAAAGCAGGCTTGCAGTGCACAGGTTAATATAGTGTTCTGTGATAGGGCCTGGGGTGGAGTCAGGCTGGGAGGAGATTATAAAGGAAGCCAGGTGAAAGGGTTCAGGCCTCTAAGATGAACACATGGGAAGGAAGGTAAGCTGACAGACAAACACTACTGCATATCCATGACAATTCCTAATGTTAGGGTTACTGAGTTCAATTAAAATTTATGACCCCCTGTTGACCAAGCCTTAGAAAAATACCATTGATTGTCCAACGGTGTCAAAATGTGTCAAGTATACCAGACATTTCGGCGAATGGCTCAGAGTAATGTCTTGGGAAAATCTACCCACCTCTCTGCTAATGGGTTGTTAATATTCCTCGAAGCTGAAGTCATTTGGAATAACTTTTAACTTAATTTTGACAAATACAGCTCCTAATATCAATACAGCTAGGATCTCACATTTTGACATTTTGTAATAATATATATATGTAGATATGGGTTTATACATATATACATATATATATACTATAAAAGAAACATGAAAGATATATAATACAACAGGAATTTTGAATAAGCCCTACAGTTTCGTAACTTATTCTGAAATACTAATTTAGGTTTTTAGGCTCCCTTGAAACAAGAGTTCCTTATCTTGTTTATTTTACCAAGTGTCCAAACCTTTGAATTGCAACCTGGGGAGTCTGGTATATTTTCTTAAGTGTTCAAAAGCTTTGAGTTTATGGTCTGGGAAACAGATACAGAAAAACAATGCCTTCTTGTGAGACAGAAAATAACTTTAAACATAGAGAATTTGGGTTTAACCTCTTAAAGAGAAAATAGGAACCAACGTGGCTCTAGTATTGTTCACAGCACATCACGAACTATGAGCTTAACTTTAGAGACAAAATGGCTGTCCTCTCACTCATAATATACATGAATATGAACCATATGAAAATACATAATATGCATAATATAAAGGCCTATATGTAATTCTTTTTAACCCCAAATGTTCTGACAATATATATATATATATGTGTAGCGGGGTCTCCTTTAAGGCCCCGGGACTACGTTACCCAGAACCCCGTTCGGCACCCAGAGTGCAATTAGCCACCGCAGAGACTTATGGGAGGGGCTATTTAAGGAGGAGGCGAGGTGGAGCTCGGCCTCTTTGGACACCGCGCTGCAAGCAAGAGGTTCTTCCTGTGCGGATCTGCTGCAGTGCAAGTCCTGAAGCCTGGGCCTTGTGCAACTCCCAAGGAGCCTTCCACCCCACTGCGGAGCCTGAGTGGCACCGGACTTGTCGAGTGTGGACATCAGTTAGATCGGGGACCCGATCATTGCAGATGCTGTGTGCGGAGACACAGCAGGTGGAAGTCCCGGACTGGGATCGCGTCCGGAGTGGTGAGCGAGCACTTGCTCAAGCCAATAGACTGTACCGTGTTAGGCCTATAGACTGCCTTGGCCCACCTATCGTTGTTTGTTGTTCTATTAGGAGACCCGTAGCAGGACAGAGTTGAAGGGTCTCCAGTATAGTGTTCCTTGAGACTGCCTACTTGTGGATTACAAATACTATTTCATCAAGTGCACCACCAAAAGTTTGCATGCGAAGAAATAATAGAGTGAAAAGACTGAGATTTCTTCTATGTCAGGCCTGACCAGGGAGGGGAGATAGAATATTTAGTGCGCCACAGGGCACGCACACCATAATAGCTGTATGCAGGGCCCGAAATTAAACCAGCGGCTCTCTTAACTGGGGGTAGCGCTACACGTATACATTATATATATATATATATATATATATATATATATATATATATATATATATATCTGTACTGATAATGCAGCTATCAGAATCAACTGCCTGCTGTGGTATTAGTATGGGAAAAGCAGCAATTGTCTTCAATTAGTTTTAGGTGAAAACTGTGCAGAGGCCACAGTACACTAACTGAATTTTTTATTTTATTATGAGAACACCACTATTAGTCACTAACTGTATTCAGGTAAGCTTTAGGTGAACGCTATGCAAAGCACACAGTACACTGACTGCAGCTAGCACAATCACCTGCCTGCCTGTCACAGTATAGAGAATAACAGGAACGGATCTAGCTAAACTGAATACAGTGTATAAATTTATATACAACACCTAGGATGCATATATATCCTCTACACACTGTAACTGCAGCTAACTGACTCGCCTGCCTGCTCTAACTCAAATTAAATGACACTATCTCTCTCTCTCTCTGTCCTTAACCACCGCCGCAACACACTACACAAGGCCACTACTCAGGTGGCCTTATATAGTGTGGGGCGTGTACTAAACCCCCTGAGACATAATTGGCCAAAGCCACCCTGGCTTTGGCCAATTATGGCTCTCCGTTTTTTCCGGGCTGTGATTGGCCAAAGCATGCGGGTCATAGTGCATGCTTGGCCAATCATCAGCCAGCAATGCACTGCGATGCTGCAGTGAATTATGGCCCGCGACGCGCCACTCGAATTTGGCGTGAACGGCCCATAATGTTTGCAATTCGGCGAACAACCGAACAGGCTATGTTCGAGTCGAACATGGGTTCGACTAGAACACAAAGCTCATCCCTAATTGCTACAGCAGGAGAAAGGCTTTTACTAAAAACATGTACTTTTATTCTATAGTCTATGACTTTGTCGCTGACATCATTGTTGCAAAACCATTGGAACCTGAGGAAGTTTCTGTTGTCTTTTAGAAAGATGAAACAGTGGAATATTTGCTGAAAGCTGTCTTAAACAGCAACTGGTTCTTGTCTTAAATGGAGAAAAACCCTATATGGTTGCTGTTCAGATTAAACCCAGAGGAAAGGTTGTCGTTGAGGGAAATATCGTCATACGGAGCAATTGAGTTGAAGACCACCCTGATCTGGCTTGTGAGGATAGTACACCCCGAAACATGGGAGGCAACAACGTTCCTCTCCTTCCCTAATGGTGCAGGCTCTGCATGATCCCTTCCAAATACTTTCTGCATAGAGTCAACAAAGTGTTTTTTCTGTTCACGTGCATTGTAAAGAAATACATTGTGCTTCTGTATGCTGACTATTATTTGGTAGTGTTCTCCTTGAGGTACAAAATGGTAGTGGTGTTACCCAGCTGTTGGAACTGTCCTGATAGAACTCCTTACTCATAGTTATTAGGAACTCCTTATCTTCCATGGTGGCTGCCAGCTCATTGTCTTTAGTTGTTACATGATACCAACATTCTCTTCCCTCAAACGAAGGGCCTCATTATCATCTTTTGTAAAGAACTGTTGCATGCCTTTACTTCAAAGTCTTTCTTTGACAAGGTAGTGATGTGGGCTCTATTCGAAACATGTAATGCTACCATTAGGCAGGACACTTGTCTTGAAAGAGGAAACTGTGGAAGACCTCCTGATATTACCCAGACAGATGTTGCCTATGATGATCCAGTCTAGGTCCAGGCATTGGGTATATGGTGCATAATTTTTTGGCAAGCCTTATGCCGCGTACACACGACCGCTTTTCTCGACGAGAAAAATGGCATTTTTTTTTTTCGCTGAGAAAAACGATCGTCTGTGGGCTTTATGTCGTTTTTCTCCTCGAGAAAAACGGCATAAAAAACGCCGAGAAAAATTAGAACATGTTCTAAATTTTCTCATCGTTTTTTCCATCATTTTTTTCCGCGGCAGTTTTCCCATAGGGAGACACTGCCGCGGCGCCCACAGACGGTCGTTTTTCTCGTCAAGAGAAAAAATGACGGGAAAAACGACCGTGTGTAGGGAACCCTTGGAACCGAAGCGGTTCCCTCGTTTTTCCTGTCATTATTCACGGCGGTTTTTTAACCGCCGTGAATAATGATCGTGTGTACGCGGCATTATTGTTAGAGGTTTTATAGAAAAGAATCACCCTGAAAGAATCCGCCTGAAATAAATACAGATGTCGTTTTTGTTTTATCCAGCTGTATTTACTCAGTGCAACTTATAACATCCAAGTGAAAGATATAATACCATAATTAGCTCAGCATGAAAATAGCTTTCCTGGAGCATTTCAGTAGGTAGTGCCACTTAAGCAAACAATTAGAGATGGGCCGAATAACCCCCGGATCGGTTCGTGCCACAACTCTCAAACATCGCAAAAGTTCGGACCCAACTGCGAACCCTAAAGTCTATGGGAATAATAAAAATAGATTTTCCCTGCAAACTTTCTTTATTTAGTAAACAAGGGCTTGGGGCCACAATTTAGTGCACTCAGAACAAGATTAGAAATTTTTGGGATAAATTCTGGTGTCTCTTTGGCAGACTTACATAATTTTGCACCACAGTGAGCAAGCCTTATGTGTGTGAAGAAGCCAAATTATAGTACACTCAGGCCAAGATTAACAATTATTTTTTTAGATAAAGTCTAGTGTCTCTTTCGCAGACTTTGGATAGAAGTAACAGGTGTGAAAAAATTGGGCTTTGGGTGTTGGTGGTGTCTTCAAACCGTAACCCTATAGAGGAACTCTTGAAAGCAAGAATTGGCCTTGCTGTGTAAAAAAATAAAATTTGATGCCCCTGTCAAACAGTTGCGAAAAAATTGATCTTTGGGTGTTGTTGGTGTCTCCACCCCTTAATCTTTTAGAGGTGCTCTTTATGAAAACAAAAATTGTCCTTGCTGTAAACAATTGAAATGTGATGCCCCTGTCACACAGTTGCAGAAAAATTGCTCTTTGGGTGTTGGTGGTGCATTCACCCCGTAACCTTCTATAGGCAGAATCTGCCGCTCTGGCAGCTGTGGTGGACTGTGCACTAGTGTCAGTTTGTCATAGAGGATGATGATGGTTTACTCCACCACCTCCTCTGCATGCTGTGGTGAATAGCAAATGCAACATCACTAAACAGAGACAAATGTGCCCTGCCTGAGGACGGACAACGTCCACCTATGATTGTGGACACACACGCTGCTGGCCCCCTCAGTGGCATGGGAAGGTCTGCCTCAACTTGTTGGCCTCCCAGACATGATGGAGGGGGGGGGCTTATTACCTAAATTTAATAGGAACTGGGAAATGTGTGATTGGATGCACTTTAATGAATGAAAAGTGGTGTTTGGTGCACTTTAAATTGAGGACTGACGCTGACAGAAATGTAAAAACTATACAAAAAATCAGAAAAGGGGGGAGCACCAGCGTCGTGGTCTGAAAAACTATGGCTCCCAGTTTTAAAAAAAGGGGGCAGGCAGGGGACAAAAAAAAGCACTAAATATACAGCACTAAATGTTATGTAATACTGTGTTAAACACTGCACTACATTAACACACTACACTACACTATACTCACACTATACTCACACTACACTATACTCGCACACACTATACTCACACTATACTCACATTACACTATACTGACACAGTATACTAACACTACACTAACACTCTACACTCAGAGTCCCAGTAAGTGAACACACTAACTTGCTAGTAGCAAACTGAGCCCTGCTCCATCTATCTCCACTCCAACAACACACTGCAAAAGCTTCTTGTGGGAACCTTTTATAGTGTGAGGTGGGACTATGAGCACTGAGCCGTGATTGGAAAAAGTAATCAGCACTTTGTCCAATCAGGGCTCTGACAGTGCTCTGTGCCCCAATTAGGGCCCTAGAATGCACTGTGCAGTGCGCAGTGAATTGTGGGGCGTTTGGCGGGTAAACATACCGCTGAACGTCTCTCAAATTCAGGTGTTCGCTGAACGAGTGAACAGGCGATGTTCGACTCAAACTTTTGCTCCGCCCGGACTGTTCGCCCAACACTACAAACAATCAACTATGGGTGGCAAGGCACTGTCAAAAGATCTCCGGGATAAAGTTGTGGACAGACAAAAGTCAGGAGTTGGATAAAAAAAAATTAAAAATCCAAAGACTTTATCAATGCCTAGAAGCACGGTAAAGTCTATTTTTAAGAAGTGGAAGGTATTTGATACAACACAGACGCTTCCTGGATCAGGAGGTCACTCCAAATTGGATGAAAAAGCCAGGAGGAAACTGGCCAGCAATGCTATTAAGAGGTCTACAGCAACTCTGAAAAAGTTGCAGGAATTCATGAGAAAGAGTAGTCATTGTCTGCATGTGAGGAGTTGCAAGAAAAAAGCCACTCCTCAAAAGGGATGAGCTTCGAGTTCGAGTCGAACCCATGTTCGACTCGAACATCGTCTGTTCGGCCGTTCGGGGAATTTTAAACATTATGGGCCATTCGTGCCAAATTCGAGTGGCGCGTCACGGCCCATAATTCACTGCGGCATCGTAGTGCATTGCTGGCTGATGATTGGCCAAGCATGCACTATGACCCTCATGCTTTGGCCAATTACAGCACAGAAAAAACGGAGAGCCATAACTGGCCAAAGCCAGGGTGTCTTTGGCCAATTATGTCTCAGGGGTTTAGTACACGCCCCACACTATATAAGGCTGCCTGCGTGGTGGTCTTGTGTAGTGTGTTGCTGCGGTGGGTAAAGACAGAGAGAGATATTGTCATTTAATTTGAGTTAGATAGAGCAGGCAGGCGAGTCAGTTAGCTGCAGTTACAGTGTGTAGAGGATATATATTCATCCTACGTGTTGTATATATATTTACACACTGTATTCAGTTTAGCTAGATCCGTTCCTGTTATTCTTTATACTGACAGGCAGGCAGGTGATTGTGCTAGCTGCAGTATTTTCACTTAGTGTACTGTGTCCTTTGCACAGTGTGCACCTAAAGCTTACTTGAATACAATTGCTGGTGTTCTGATACAAATACAGGCAGGGAGCTGCAGTATTTTGCTTTAGTGTCCTTTGCACAGGGTGCACCTAAAGCTTACCTCAATACAATTGCTGGTGTTCTCAAACAAATATAGGCAGGGAGCTGCTGTATTTTTTTTTTAGTGTCCTTTGCACAGTGTGCACCTAAAGCTTACCTAAATACAATTGCTGGTGTTCTGATACAAATACAGGCAGGGAGCTGCAGTATTTTGCTTTAGTGTCCTTTGCACAGTGTGCACCTAAAGTTTACCTCAATACAATTGCTGGTGTTCTCATACAAATACAGGCAGGGAGCTGCAGTATTTTGCTTTAGTGTCCTTTGCACAGTGTGCACCTAAAGCTTACCTCAATACAATTGCTGGTGTTCTGATACAAATACCACAGGCAGGGAGCTGCAGTATTTTCAGGTACCCAGCTAGAGGAGAGCAGTAACGTGAGCCCAGAGAGAGGAGGTGCCCAAGAAGGACAGCAATCTGGCAGTCATGTTCCCCCAGCTGCAGCATACTGCCAAGTTTGCTACAGTGATGAGGAGGGAGGGGATGATGAGGTCACGAACTCTACGTGGGTGCCTGATAGGAGAGAGGAGGAGGAGGAGGAGGAGACACATCTCCAACGAGGCAGGATGCCCTCCAGGGGCCAGCTTAAGGGCAGAACACTGACAGCATCACACCGCAGAGTTCCGCATGTGCAGGCCGCTGCTGTCTCTGTGCGTTATTCCAAAAGATCATTGGTGTGGGCCTTTTTTGAGACGAGTGCATCAGATCGCAGCGCTGCTATTTGCAATATATGTCTCAGGCGTATCTTGCGTGGCCAAAACATCACCTGCTTGGGCACCACATGCTTGATCAGACATATGTTAACCTGCCATGCAGTTCATTGGCAAGCACACCTAAAAGACCCACACCAAAGAACAAAGCGGACCTAACCTTGCTCCTCATCAGCTGGGATCTCCAACCCCACTATACCTTCAGTCCTCTGTGAAACCTGCACTGAGAGGAATGAAGGTGTAGAATTAGGTGTGTCACAGCCAACTACTTGCAGGCAACCGGCTATCGGTACACCAATGTCAGATTGTACCAGGCAAATTTCCCTGCTCCAGCTGCTGCACCGCTGAAAGAAGTTCGCTCCCAGCCATCCACATGCCCAGCGGTTAAATGCTAGCTTGGCTAAATTGCTAGCACTTCAACTGCTGCTTTTTCAGTTGGTAGACTCTGCCCCCTTCCGTGAGTTTGTGGAATGTGCGGTTCCTCAGTTCAGGTTCCCAAACGCCACTTTTTCTCACGGAAGGCGATTCCGGCTCTCTACCGGCATGTGGAAGGCAATGTCTTGGCCTCGCTGGACAGGGCGGTCAGCGGTAAGGTGCATATTACCGCTGACTCATGGTCCAGCAGGCATGGACAGGGACGTTGCCTATCTTTCACGGCGCATTGGGTGACTCTGCTGGCAGCTGGGAAGGATGCAGGACAAGGTGCAGTAGTGTTGGAGGTTGTTCCGCCACCATGCCTCCAAAATGCTACTACTGGTGATTTTGACACACCTCTCTCCTCCACCCCCTCCTCTTCTTCTTCCTCCATGGCCTCTTCCTGTGCTTTGTCCTCTGAACCAGCGGTGCTTTGTAGGCGTTCAAGGGGCTATGCAAGTACGCAGGCAAAGAGATGCCATGCGGTGCTTGAGCTGGTGTGCTTGGGGGACAGGAGCCACACTGGGGCAGAGATTCTGTCAGCTCTGCAAGGGCAGGCTCAGAGGTGGTTGACGCCATGCCATCTTAAGCCAGGAATGGTGGTTCCCGACAATGGCACCAACTTCCTCTCTGCCCTCCGACAGGGACACCTGACCCATGTGCCCTGTTTGGCTCACGTCCTTAACTTGGTGTTGCAGCGGTTCTTGGGCAGGTACCCGGGCTTACAGGATGTCCTGAGGCAGGCCAGGAAAATTTGTGTGCATTTCCGCCGGTCTTATAATGCCAGTGCTCAGCTGGCTGACCTGCAAAAGGAATTTAACCTGCCCAAGAACCGCCTAATCTGTGACATGCCCACCAGGTGGAACTCAACGTTGGCCATGCTGCAGCAGCTGCACACGCAGCAGAAGGCCATCAATGAGTATCTGTGCCAATATGGCACCAGGACAGGGTCAGGGGAGCTTGGTTATTTTTTTGCCACGCCGGTGGGTCATGATCAGGGATGCATGCACTGTCCTGGCACCATTTGAGGAGGCCACGAGGATGGTGAGAAGTGACAGTGACAGTGCATGCATCAGTGACACTGTCCCTCTTGTCCTCCTGTTGGAGCACACGCTGCATGGAATAATAGACAGGGCACTTGAGGCAGAACAGAGGGAGGAAGAGGAGGACTTCCTTACCTCTCAAGGCCCCCTTTATCCAGACAGTGTTCCTGCTGGCCCGCCTATCACACAGGAAGAGGACAAGGAGGAGGATTTTGTCAGCATGGAGGTGGAGCCTAGCACTCAGCATCAGCAGCAGTCTTCAAGGGATCAATTACGTAATTTTCCTTTCCTGACGCATCTTCATGACAGCACACACTGGGTTGTGACAACCTGACAGGATTGGTTAGCTATAAATTTGAGGGAGAGATAGCCCGCATCATTCTCTGTAACTATCACTTAAGAAAGGGCTGGATATTGTGTTCTGCCATGAAGATGCGTCAGGAAAGGAAAATTTCAGAAAGGTGAGTATACAATTTTCCAATTTCCAGACGCATCATGGCAGCCCACACTGTGAAATAACTCACCAGTCGAGTGGGAGCAAGAAAACATTATTAATTAACATGAAATTGAAGAATTGGCTCGGATAACATGTTTCCAAATTCCACCGTTGTTAATTAAGCCAAATCCACTTTATAGTGTGACATGAACGTATTTGTGGACGACCAGGTAGCTGCCCTGCATATGGTCTCCAGGGGTACTCTGCAGTATGCTGCCCTTGAGGTTGCCACTGCTCTAGTAGAGTGAGCCCTAAGGCACTCAGGTACTGGAAGATATTGAACCGAGTAAGCCTTTTTGATGGACTTGACTAGCCAGGATGCTATCGTGCTTGTTGTTGCTGCCTGCCCTTTTCTGATCCCATGAGGAATCACCAGGAGGTTGCCAGTTTTCCTGAAGGATCTTGTAGCTGAAAGGTATGTGCTAATAGCCTATTTTACATCTATTGGGTGTGGTTCCCCTTGATTGTTGGTAAGAGTTGGAAGGATTATGTCCCATTTAAAGTGGAATGAAGTTGCCACCTTTGGGATAAAGTTTTCTGAGGGTCTTAGGACCACTCTGTCTGGGGAAAAAGATCAGGTGAGGTTTCGTTATCATTAGTGCTTGCATTTTCAAAACGCTTTTTTGCTTTTTTAGTGTTAAGTCCCAGAGTGAAACTGAATCATTCGGGTGAAATGGGGGACTTGAAAGTGCATCCAGAACTATTGAGAAGTCCCCATTGTGGGAATGTTGGTCTTCTTGGAGGTCTAATCTTTACGCATGCCATCATGAACTGAACCACAAGCGGATGTATAGCCCATTTCATTCCAGTTTTTGCAGATAGGGCAGAGAGTTGCACTTTTATGGTACTTGAGCTTATGCCTTTTTCCAAACCTGATTGGAGAAACTCCAAGATTTGTGAGACTTCCAGAGACAACGGATTCCAATTTTTCTGTTCAGCAACAGAAGTAAATATTTCCCATAATCTCCCATAGGTTGTATTACCTTTCTGGCTTGTAGCAATGTCGATATTACCTCTTGAGAGCAACCTTGCTCTAGAAGCCTATTCTTTTCAACTTCCATGCCATCAAGTGTAGCTTTTCTGGAGTTGGATGAAGAAAGTGGCCTTGAGAGAGTAGGTTCGGTTTTACTGGAAGAGGCAGCGGATCCTCCAAGCTCAGCTGTAGCAAGGTTGTGAACCACGGTCTCCTTGGCCAAAACAGGATTACCGATATCACTGTGGACTTTGACATCCTGAAGAGAAATCTCGCAATCAGTGGTGTCAGTGGCAAGATGTACCCTAGGAAGTTCCAAGAGTGGTGAAGGCAATCTGTTCCTTCGGCTGATGGGTAAGTAGCTCTCGATAGGAATCTCTGGCATTTGGCATTCGCAGGTGTTGCCACCAAATCGATATCAGCAGCATATGCTGACAATAGGCGAATGCCTAATAGCCAATGCCACATGAGCATGGTGGGTACCATAATATTAATGCCTCAAATGCAAAACATTATTGTATAGAATGATAAGAATTAAACATTAGTAATTGTATTTTCTATGTATGATTGTGGTCAGCTCCATAGCATAGTGGTATGTCCTGCTACCTTCAAAGGTTCAAGCCATGGGTTTAAATTAGGGATGTCCCGATACCGATACTAGTATCGGTATCGGTACCGATACCAGGCATTTCCCCGAGTACTTGTACTCGGGGAAAATGCTCCGATGCTTCAGCCGATACTTGGGCAGTCAGTGATGATCGGTGCAACGGGGGGAGTTACAAGCACTGATCACCGCTGTATAGATTTCAATACAGCCCGACAGCTTCTCCCGACCCCCCCCTTTCTTTTCAGCTGTTTTAGTGAAATCTATACAGCGGTGATCGGTGCTTGTAACTCCCTCCAAAGCCGCACCGATCACCGCTGACTGTCCCTGTATCCTCCTCCAGTTCCCCCATCCGTGCTGCTCTCCCCCTTCATGCTCCGTGTCCCCCCCTTCCATGCTGCTGATGTCCTTCGTCTTTCTGCTCTCCCCCCCCCCCCGCTCCGTGTCCCCCCTCCATGCTGCTGCACCCTCCATATCCTCCTCCGCTTCCCTCTGTCAGGATGGAGAGCGGAGGTAGGAGCCGCTAAACCCGGCTCCTACCTTTTCCGAATGTACAGAGTCAGTGACTGACTCTGTCCATTCATATAACTGAAACATCGTAACCTGTGTTTACGATGCTTCAGTTTATGAATGGAGAGGAGCCGTTGTCTCCTCTCCATTCATTTTCAGTGCAGCTGAGAAAGGGACTGGGGAATCTGTTTCCCTAGTCCCTTTCTCTGTCTCAAAGGGGAGATGTCAGAGGTCTGTTAAGACCCCTGATATCTCACCAAAGCCCCCCAACAGGGCTAGAAATAAAAAAATAAATTGCAATAAATAATAAAAAAATAAATTGTAAAAAATAAAAAATAAATACACTGAGATCATCCCCCCCACCCACTCCAACAAAGCATTGTAAAAAAACATGACAAAAAATTGTAAAAAAATAAATAAAAAAATTGTAAAAAAATACAAATAAAAAAATACGGACACATAAAAAAAAGTATCGGTATTCGGTATCGGCGAGTACTTGAAAAAAAGTATCGGTACTTGTACTCGGTCTTAAAAAAGTGGTATCGGGACAACCCTAGTTTAAATCCCACCAATGATATTGCCTCCTGAAAACGTGCATTGTACTCAGCAGCATAATTAGCCAATGCAATCACTTTTGTTTATTCCAGAATTTTAACTCTTCAAATGCATGCAATGGTATGTAGTTATTCAATAATATTATGGTGTGGAATTCCAAAAATCTGGTTATTCAAAAATCAAGGAAAAAAATGGCGTAGGGTCCCCTTCTTCAGTACATACCAGGCTGGGGGGGTGGTGACCCCCCCAAAATCCATACCAGACCCTGATCCGAGCAAGCAGCCTGGAGGTCAGGAAAAGGGGGGGTTGAGCGAGAAGCCCAACCCTCCTGAACCATACCAGGCCACTTGCTCTCAACATGGGGAGGGTGCTTTGGGGTCCCCCAAAGCACTTTGTCCCCATGTTGATGGGGACAAGAGCCTCTTCCTGACCACCCTGGCCATGGGTTGTTGTGGTCTGCGGGCGGGGGGCTTATTGGAATCTGGAAGCCCCCTTTAACAAGGCGGAGGCGGAGGAAGAAAAACAGAGGACGAAGCAGGGGAAGAAGAAGCTAGAGGAAGAAGGAGAAGACCAGAGGAAGACCAGAGAAAGAAGCGGGGGAAGAAGAAGCTGGAGGAAGAAGAAGACCAGAGGAAGAAGCGGGGAAGAAGACATTTTTCATTTTTAATAAAGGAATTGTCAAAAACCGGCGATTGTCTTTTGTCACATTACACTACACTACTACATTCACATGGGGGGGTGAGATCTGGGGGTCCCCTTGTTAAAGGGGGATTCCAGACTCCGATAAGCCCCCGCCCGCAGATCTCAACAACCACAGAGCAAGGATTGTCGGGAAGAGGCTCTTGTCCCAATCAACATGGGGACAAGGTGCTTTGGGGGGACCCCAAAGCACCCTCCCCATGTTGAGGGCATGTGGCCTAGTACGGTTCAGGAGGGGGGCGCTCGCTCATCTCCCCTTTATCCTGTCCTCCATGCTGCATGCTCGGATAAGGGTTTGGTATGGATTTTGGGGGGGACCCTACGTCAATTTTTTTTTTTTACATTTTGGCAAGGGGTTCCCCTTAAAATCCATACCAGACCCAAAGGGCCTTGTATGGACTGGGGGGACCGCACGCCATTTTTTTTCCTTGATTTTATCTATATGGCCGGGAAATGTAATTTTGCTATGGCACTGTTCTACACATTAGCTAGATGCACCACTTTACAGGCAGACTAAGGGGACCCCCCAGGCATGATATTTAAAAGAATATTACATTTTTATTTTTTCACTTTAAGGCCTGATGCCCACTGGCGTTTTAAAAAACGGTCTGTAAAGCTAGTACCGACGCCAGGAAAAAAGCGCCGTAAAAAACGCGATTTTATCAGTGTTTTGCATTGAAGTCAATGCACGTTTAGCTTTCAACCGCGTTTCTCTGTCTCTATTCAAAATCAATGGTTCCCTATGGGAGCCCATTGATTTGAATATAAGTCGCACCAGAAGTCGGATCAAGATGATCCGACTTGCGGTGCAAGTTGTGTGCTAAGAATCTTGAATGGGAACCTCGCCAAAGTGGAAAAAAAAGTAAGATTCCCCCTTCAGTCTGGTATGGATCTTAAGGGGAACCCCCATGCAAAAAAACATGGGGGTCCCCCCAAGATCCATACCAGACCCTTATCCGAGCACGCAGCCCGGCAGGCCAGGAAAGGGGGGGCGAGCGAGCCTTCTGGACCAGGCCACATGCCCTCAACATGGGGGGGTTTGGTGCTTTGGGGCAGGGGGGGCCCTGAGCCCCCACCCTAAAGCACCTTGTCCCCATGTTGATGAGGACAAGGGCCTCTTCCCGACAACCCTTGCCCGGTGGTTGTCGGAGTCTGCGGGCAGGGACTTATCGGAATCTGAAAGCCCCCTTTAATAAGGGGGCCCCATATCCCGGCCCCACCCTAGGTGAATGAGTGTCAAAAATAAACACATTACATAGGGTTTTAAAATATTTTATTAAGGCAGCTCCGGCTCTTGTCCCTCTTCTGGCGACGTCTTCTCCCTCTGTCGGTCCTTCTCCCCCTCTCCGGTTCTTCTCCTCTCTGCGCGGTCCTCTCTCTCCGCTGTCTTCTGCTTATATGCTGGGTCTTCTCCCACTGTTCTTCTTACAATGTTACAATGTTGACTCAATGCGATCTCCCGGTGTAATGCTGGGTCCGCCGTGTGCAATGACTTATATAGGCATGGAGGCCCCACCCCTTATGACGTCACCACTTGGGCACGATGGGTGGTAACGTCATAAGGGGCAGGCCAACGGGTGACATCACATAGTGACCCCGCCCCATGCCTATATAAGTCATTGCACATGGCGGACCCAGCATTACACCGGGAAACGATTGGAAGAAGAACAGTGGGAGAAGACAACAGAGAAGACCAGGCGAGCAAAAGAGCGGGCAAAAGAGCAGAAGCACAGAATATAGTGGAGGAGACCCAGCAGAAGATATCGGACAGAGGGAGAAGAACCAAAGAGAGAGCGGAGAACAGCCGGAGAGGGGAGAAGAAATCTGAAGAGACCCCCGAAGTTGCCTAATAAATTACTTAAAAAAATGCGTAGTGTGTTTTATTTTTGACACTTTTTTTCCCAGGTGAATGGGTAGGGGTACAATGTACCATCATACTCATTCACATAGGGTGGGGGGGGCCGGGATCTGGGAGCCCCTTTATTAAAGGGGGCTCCCAGATTCCGATAAGCCCCCCGCCTGCAGACCCTGACAACCAACGACCAGGGTTGTCAGGAAGAGGCCCTTGTCGTCCTCAACATAGGGGAAAGGTGCTTTGGGGTGGGGGGCGCAGTGCGCCCCCTGCCCCAAAGCAAGCACCCCCATGTTGAGGGCATGCGGCCTGGTACGGATCAGGAGGGGAGGGAGCGCGCGCTCGTCCCCACTCCCTTTCCTGACTGGCCGGGCTGCGTGCTCGGATAAGGGTCTGGTATGGATCTTTTTTGCATGGGTTTTTTTCTTACATTTTGGCGGGGTTCCCCTTCAAGATTCTCAGCACGCAACTCGCACCGCAAGTCGGATAATCTTGATCCGACTTCTGGTGCGACTTCTATTTAAATCAATGGGCTCCCATAGGGAACCATTGATTTTGAATAGGGACAGAAACGCTGGACGAGGCTTACACAGCATTAAGCCTTGTTAAATCGCGTTTAATACCTTTTGCCGGCGTCTGGCGATTTTACAGATCTAGCGCTGGAGCCTCAGAACAGGTCCTGTTTTTTTTTTTAAACTTAAAAACGCCTATGCCATTTACAGCTCCTAAACGCCTTGATGTGCATGAGGCCATAGGCTAACATTGTAACAATGGTATGTGCTTCCCAATAAATGAATAAACACATAAAATTAAGCCAAAATATGCAACTGTCCACAAAAAGTCCCAAAGTGACATGTGCTTCATCCAAATTGTGACAGTCTGTGCAAAAATGATTTGTGAGTGCGAGCACATAAGGGGAGCACGGAATAGTCACTGCAAGCAATTGTTTTTACAAATCATTTTTGCACAGACTGTCACGATTTGGATGAAGCACATGTCACTTTGGGACTTTTTGTGGACAGTTGCATATTTTGGCTTAATTTGATGTATTTATTCATTTATTTGGACGCACCTACCATTGAGTTGAAGTATTTAAATAATAGTGATGTTTTTCTAATTGTTTGTCAGCACCAGTCACTTTTTTTTTATATATATATATTCAGCACCTTCATTACTTATGGTTGTGGCATCTAACGCACTTGACACTTTATTTTGTCACTTCAAACTTTATACATCATAGTTGGGTTGGAATAGCACTTTTACTAATTCATCATATTGTACATACAGGGCTCCTCCCCCCTGCAACTTGCATAAAAGCCTTCAGTGAAGATTTTGCCCCATTGACTATTCCCGCATATGCTGATTTGACAGGCATGTGCGCCAGCAATAGCGCGATTTTCATTTGCATGTCCGCCCAGTTTCTGAGAGTTGAAGTCTGCGTAAATAGTAACTGATCCCCAGTGTATCAACTCGTGATTGATGAAGAATTCAATAAAAAAGTATCCACGTGTATCAAAACATTTTCCATTGGTATTCCACCAACTGAATGTGCTAATGATGAACTCTAGATTATAAAAGATCATCCAAGGTAGTGGTCTCCAAACTGTGGCCCGGGGGCCAAATGTGGCCCTTTGCTTGCTTTTATCTGGCCCTTGGGGCACTATTTCATCCACTGATACCAACAATGTGGCATAATTTCTCCTATTGACACTAACTGACACTAACAATGGGGCACAATTCCTCACAATGACACCAACAATGGGGCACAGTTTCTCTCGATTACACCAATCATGGGGCATAATTTCTCCTACTGACACCAACAATGGGGCCCAATAACACAAACGATGGGACACAAATCCTCATAATGACACTAAAAATGGGGCACAATTCCTTACAATGACACCAATGATAGGAGACAATTCCTTTCAATGACACAAACAATGGGGCACAGTTTCTCTCAATGACACCAACAATGGGGCAAAATGACATCAGTGATGACACCAACAATGGGACCCAATAACGGGGCACAATTACTCCCACTGAAACAAACAATGGGGCGTTAATTTTTCCCACTGATGTCGGGACCTTTTCGACTTCCACTGACCACTGTCCGGCCCTCGTAAACTCTGAAGGACAGTAAACTGGCCCTTTGCTTAGAAAGTTTGGAGACCCCTGATCTAAGGCATGAGGTAAGAAAATACCCAATGCTTGGCCACATCCTCTGTGTGTCTCCTGACCTCAGAGATGGATGAATTCAACAGCCCCCAGCTCAGTGTCCCCACATCGCACTCTTCGGACTCCACACTGAAAGTGTACTCCACAGCGTCCCAGCACAGCTTTCCTTGCTCAGGGTGATCTTCACTCAGGTGTGTGTGCAGGATAAGCATACATAGAGGAGTTTGTCTCCCATGGTTGAGACGCAGGATCTTTCATTCTATTACTAGGGTAGGACCCACTAATTTAGGATACTTTGTCGCAGTAAGTGTGCCTAGCACTAAATGACCATATAGTGTGACCAAACCCACATTTTTTTTGAATATGTTCAGGTGTTTTTAAATAGCCTTTCAGGATAAATGTCATTCTTGTATGTGTGAGCTTTAGGCCTCATGCCCACGGGCGTTTTTTCAGCCGCGTTTTTGAGCGTTTTTTACAGCTTAAAAACGCCTGTCCATGTTAGTCTATAGCTTCATGCCCACCTAGGCGTTTTTGAGCTGTAAAGAGCATAGGCGTTTGTAAGCTGTAAAAAAAACCCAGGGCCAGTGCGTTCCTCAGCGTCAGAATTAGGCAGGAAAAAACGCGAGCGTCAAAAAACTCGCAAAAACGCGCACTAACGCGCAAAAAACGCGCACTAACGCGCGGTCGCGTTTTTAGCTCCGACGTTTTTTTTTTTTTTCAAAAAAAATAAAAAAATAAAAATAAAATATTTACAATAACATGGACAGGCGTTTTTAAGCTGCAAAAAACGCAGCTGTAAAAACGCCAGTGGGCATTCTGTTTTGTACTGCAGGATAAGGGAACACAGAATGAAGGCTCATCGCATAATACTTAAAAGCAGGGGGTTTTATTAAAGCTAAAATTTGCACTTACAACAAAGATGAAAATATTGGTCAGTAGAGAAAGGATGAACCAGCATGGTAATCACCAACAAATCTGGATGCTCATCATGTCACAGCTTCCATCTCCTTCCAATGCATTCCCCCTTAACAGGCTATGTCTAGGAATGGAGGACATAGCCTGTTAAGAGGAAACGTGTTGGAAAGATGTTGAATGTCTAAACCGCTCACTTTTGTTGCCAGCGGTTTAGACATTGATGGCTGTGTGTTGAGTTATTTTGAGGGGAAATCAAATTTACACTTATACAAGCTGTACACTCACTACTAGTGATAAGCCGAACACCCCCGGGTTCGGTTCACACCAGAACCCGCGAACGGACCGAAAGTTCGCACAAACTTTAGAACCCTATTAAATACAATGGATGCGAACGTTCGAAATCTAAAGTGCTAATTATAACGACTATTATGCATGTTATTGTCCTAAAAAGGGTTTGGGAACCCGGGTTCTGCACCAGGGGACATGTATCAATGCAAAAAGAAGTTTTAAAAACGGCCGTTTTTCTGGAGCAGTCATTTTAATGATGCATAAAGTGAAAAAAAAAAAGTCAAATATTCCTTTAAATATCGTACCTGGGGGGTGTCTAAAGTATGCCTGTGAAGTGCCACGTGTTTCCCGTGTTTAGAACTGTCCCTGCACAAAATTACATTTCTAAAGGGAAAAAAGCCATTTAAAACTGCTTGCGGCTTTAATGTAATGTCTGGTCCCGGTAATATGGATGAAAATCTTTAGGAAAAATGGCATAGCTACCCCATCACACACACACCCCCCCCTACCCCAGCCCATTACCAGCCCCTTTGGGTCTTGTATGGATATTAAGGGGAACCCCGCACACAAAATAAAAAAGGCCCTATATACTCTGAACAGCCGTATACAGGCGGTGCATACAAGACAGGGACTGTAGGTTTGTTCTTATGTAGAATCTGTTTGTAATTTTGAACAGGTACATTGTTTAAGTGTAGCTCCAGGCAAAAAATCTATTTTTAAGCTTTTTGGAAAATATAGGGAAGGGTTATCACCCCTGTAACATTTGTTTTGCTGTCTGTGCAGTGTGCACCTGTTCAGAACAGTTCACCTCACTTTCCGTCCTAATGACAAATGTTTTTTGAAAATTTGGGGTTTTTATTGAAACAAGAATTGGTGATAAAGCATCAGTGGAGAGGAGACACTTTTTTTCCCATATTAACTCTTACAGGAGAGAATTTGCCTTCCTAGGGGTAGATTTCCTCTCACTTCCTGTTGTATCCTTCCGTTTGCAAGGAGGAGTCGTTTGTAAGTTGGATGTTTGAAAGTAGGGGCCTGCCGTATATACTCAGCTGAAATTTGCCCCTTACATGTTGGTGTTGCCACAACACTGTGAGCCCTCACAGTTACTCTTGGTGGGCGCATGAATGGGTCCTGCTGTGAATTATTAGATCAAGAATTGTAATTGCATGCCCCTGTTGAACAGGGGCTGAAAAATTGGGCCTTTGGTGGTGGTGGTGGTGTTGACACAACACTGTAAGGCCTCACAGTTAGTCTTAGTGGGCGCAGGAATGGGCCCTGCTGTGAATTATTAGATCAAGAATTGTAATTACATGCCCCTGTTAAACAGGGGCAGAAAAATTGGGCCTTAGGCACTGGTGCCACAACACTGCAACCCCTCACAGATACTGTACTTGGAGCACAGCAATGAGCCCTGTTGCAAAGTATTGCATCAAAAATTGTAATTACACGCCCCTGTTAAACAGGGGCTGAAAAATTGGACCTTAGCCACTGGTGCTGGTGCCACGACACTGCAACCTCTCCCAGATACTCTAGTTGGAGTGCAGGAATGAGCCCTGCTGCAAAGCATTGCATAAAAAAATTGTAATTACATGCCCCTGTTAAACAGGGGCATAAATATTGGGCCTTAGGCACTGGTGCCACAACACTGCAACCCCTCACAGATACTGTACTTGGAGCACAGCAATGAGCCCTGGTGCAAAGTATTGCATCAAAAATTGTAATTACACGCCCCTGTTAAACAGGGGCTGAAAAATTGGGCCTTAGCCACTGGTGCTGGTGCCACGACACTGCAACCACTCCCAGATACTCTAGTTGGAGTGCAGGAATGAGCCCTGCTGCAAAGCATTGCATAAAAAATTGTAATAACACACCCCTGTTAAACAGGGGCTGAAAAATTGGGCCTTAGCCACTGGTGGCGGCACCCAGAAAAAAAATGTTCTTCCAAGCTATCATCGTCAATCGGATCATTGAGGAGGAGGAGGATAGTCAGTCAACATAACAGGACAGTCTCTCAGCATCAGCATCAGTCTTGAAGGGATGTGACATTTGAAAATAAATTAGTCTGTTATATGAGCTTCAGGTGTTTGGTAGCTGGTGGTGATCCAAGACTGGTTCATCTTTATGAAGATCAACAGAGTCGGTGGACAGGTGCACCCTGTAATCCGTGACAAATCCTCCAGCAGCACTGAATGTGCGTTCTGAAAGAACGCTGGATGCAGGACAGTCCAGTAGCTCAATTGCATACTGTGCAAGCTCTGGCCAGTGATCCATCCTCAAGACCCAGTAACCGAGAGGATTTTCGGTGGGGAAGGTGTCCAAGTCTGACCTTGCCCCTAGGTATTCCTGCACCATGTATATCAGACGCTGGCGATGGTTGCTGGAACCGATCATACCATGGGGCTGCGGACTAAAGAATTGTCTGAACGCTTCGGTCAGACGGCCACCTTCCCCACCGCTCCTTCTTTGACTGACCGAAGCCTCAGCAACTCGTTGTCCAGGACCAGGAGTTTGTAAACTCCCAGTCTCTGGGAACGCATTGCACAGACCTTTCTGCAAGGCCTCCCGGAGTTGTCTAATCCTCTGCTCCCTCTGCGACGGTAAGATAAGGTCCGCAACCTTACCCTTGTACCGTGGATCAAGGAGAGTGGCCAGCCAGTAATGGTCCCTCTCCTTGATCCGAAGAATACGAGGATCCTTCCGCAGACTTTGCAGGATCAGGGAGGCCATGCAGCGTAGGTTAGCTGAGGCATTCGGTCCGGAGTCCTCTGGGTCACTAAGGACGACATGATCCGCAGCCACCTCCTCCCAGCCACAAGTCCACTGGTTTCTTGGGACTGTAAATCATCCCTAAAAGACTGCTGCTGATGATACTGAGTGCCAGGCTCCACCTCCATGCTGACACAATCCTCCTCCTCCTCTTCTTCCTGTGCGATGGGTGGGACAGAAGGAACACTGTCTGGGTAAAGGGAGCCTTGAGAGGCAAGGAAGTCCTCCTCTTCCTGCCTCTGTTCTGCCTCAAGTGCCCTGTCCATTATTCCACGCAGCGTATGTTCCAACAGGTGGACAAGAGGTACAGTGTCACTGATGCATGCACTGTCACTGCTCACCATCCTCGTGGCCTCCTCAAATGGTGCCAGGACAGTGCATGCATCCCTGATCATGCCCCACTGGCGTGGTGAAAAAAAACAAGCTCCCCTGACCCTGTCCTGGTGCCGTAGTCGCACAGGTACTCATTGATGGCCCTCTGCTGCATGTGCAGCTGCTGCAGCATGGCCAACGTTGAGTTCCACCTGGTGGGCATGTCACATATAAGGCGGTTCTTGGGCAGGTTCAACTCCTTTTGCAGCTCAGCCAGGCGAGCACTGGCATTATAAGATCTGCGGAAATGCACACAGACTTTCCTGGCCTGCCTCAGGACATCCTGTAAGCCCGGGTACCTGCCCAAGAACCGCTGCACCACCAGGTTAAGGACGTGAGCCACACAGGGCACATGGATCAGTTGTCCCTGTCGGAGAGCGGAGAGGAGGTTGGTGCTATTGTCGCAAACTACCATTCCTGGCTTAAGCTGGCGTGGCATCAACCACCTCTCGGCCTGCCCCTGCAGAGCAGACAGAACCTCTGCCCCAGTGTGGCTCCTGTCCCCCAAACACACCAGCGCAAGCACGGCATGGCATCTTTTTGCCTGCGTACTTGCGTAGCCCCTTGAATGCCTACGGAGCACCGCTGGTTCCGAGGACAAAGCACAGGAAGAGGCCACGGAGGAAGAAGAAGAGGAGGGGGTGGAGGACAGAGGTGTGTCACATCCAGTAGTAGCATTTTGGAGGCGTGGCGGTGGAACAACCTCCAACACTACTGCACCTTGTCCTGCATTCTTCCCAGTTGCCAAAAGAGTGACCCAATGGGCCGTGAAAGAAAGGTAACGTCCCTGTCCATGCCTGCTGGACCATGAGTCAGCGGTAATATGCACCTTACCGTTGACCGCCCTGTCCAGCGAGGCCAAGACATTGCCTTCCACATGCCGGTAGAGAGCCGGAATCGCCTTCCGTGAGAAAAAGTGGCGTTTGGGAACCTGCCACTGAGGAACCGCACATTGCACAAACTCACGGAAGGGGGCCGAGTCTACCAACTGAAAAGGCAGCAGTTGAAGCGCTTGCAATTTAGCCAAGCTAGCATTCAACCGCTGGGCATGTGGATGGCTGGGAGTGAACTTCTTTCGACGGTCCAGCAGCTGGGGCAGGGAAATTTGCCTGCTAGAATCGGACGTCGGTGTACTGCTAGCAGAGTGCCCGCAAGTACTTGGCTGTGACACACCTAATTCTACACCTTCATTCCTCTCAGAGCAGGTTTCAGAGAGGACTGAAGGTATAGTGGGGTTGGAGATCCCAGCTGATGCGGTGCAAGAAGAGGTCAGCTTTGTTCTTTGGTGTGGGTCTTTAAGGTAGGCTTGCCAACGAGCTGCATGGCAGGTCAACATATGTCTGGTCAAGCATGTGGTGCCCAAGCGGGTGATGTTTTGGCCACGCGATATACGCTTGAGACATATGTTGCAAACAGCAGCTGTGCGATCTGATGCACTCGACTCAAAAAAGGCCCACACCAAAGAATTTTTTGAATAACGGGCAGAGGCAGCGCCCTGCACAGGCGGAGCTCTGCGGTGTGATTCCGTCGGTGTGCTGCCCTTACGCTGGCCCCCCGAGGGCATCCTGCCTCTTTGGAGATGTGCCTCCTCCTCATCCTCCTCCTCTCTCCTATTAGGCACCCACGTGGAGTCAGTGACCTCATCATCCCCTCCCTCCTCATCACTGGAGCCATTCTGGCAGTATGCTGCAACTGCTGGAACATGACTGCCAGATTGGTGTCCTTCTTGAGCATCCCCTCTCTCTGCTCTCACGCTACTGCCTTCCTTTAGCTGGGTATCATCATCAGACCCTTCGAAACGCTGGGCATCCTCCTGGAGCATGTACCCAACACTGTGCTCAAACAGTTCGGGGGACTCCTCAGGAGGACATGGTTGGTCTAGGGAAGGAGTGACTGATGATGACATTGATTCCAGGGAAGAGGACGCTTTGGCAGCTGCTTTGCCAGTACCCTGAGCCTGGGTGAGAGAGGATAAGGAGGATGAGGAGGGCTTGGTCATCCACTCTACCAAGTCTTTGGCATGATGCGGCTCAACACGTCCAGCTGCCGAAAAGAAGGACAAGCGTGTCCCATGGCCACGTGCTGATGGGGATGCACCGCGTCCACGACCAGCACTGTTGTCTCTAGACACAGAGCCTGCTTGCCCTCTTTTATTGGCTCCTGACTGTCTGCCTCTCCTTGTTTGCCTTCCAGACATTCTAATGGCCTGCAGGGATATGGGAAAAGCAGCAATACAGGCTAAGTTAAGGTGTAATATGGTCAGGAGGCACACTCCGCCCGCTGTAAGTGCCGCAAAATCCTGTTGGTGTAACACACCAGGAAAAAGCAGCAATACAGGCTAAGTTAAGGTGTAATATGGTCAGGAGGCACACTTCGCCCGCTGTAAGTGCCGCAAAATCCTGTTGGTGTAACACACCAGGAAAAAGCAGCAATACAGGCTAAGTTAAGGTGTAATATGGTCAGGAGGCACACTCCGCCCGCTGTAAGTGCCGCAAAATCCTGTTGGTGTAACACACCAGGAAAAAGCAGCAATACAGGCTAAGTTAAGGTGTAATATGGTCAGGAGGCACACTCAGCCCGCTGTAAGTGCCGCAAAATCCTGTTGGTGTAACACACCAGGAAAAAGCATCAATACATGCTAAGTTAAGGTGTAATATGGTCAGGAGGCACACTCCGCCCGCTGTAAGTGCCACAAAATCCTGTTGGTGTAACACACCAGGAAAAAGCAGCAATACAGGCTAAGTTAAGGTGTAATATGGTCAGGAGGCACACTCCGCCCGCTGTAAGTGCCGCAAAATCCTGTTGGTGTAACACACCAGGAAAAAGCAGCAATACAGGCTAAGTTAAGGTGTAATATGGTCAGGAGGCACACTCCGCCCACTGTAAGTGCCGCAAAATCCTGTTGGTGTAACACACCAGGAAAAAGCAGCAATACAGGCTAAGTTAAGGTGTAATATGGTCAGGAGGTACACTCCGCCCGCTGTAAGTGCCGCAAAATCCTGTTGGTGTAACACACCAGGAAAAAGCAACAATACAGGCTAAGTTAAGGTGTAATATGGTCAGGAGGCACACTCCGCCCACTGTAAGTGCCGCAAAATCCTGTTGGTGTAACACACCAGGAAAAAGCAGCAATACGGGCTAACTTCAGGTGTATAATGTGCAGGAGGCTTAGCAACAATGACACTGACACTGTCCCCTGCCTATTCTTCTCTCTCCCTGCACACAAGGTTTATCAAAGTATATGACACTGACACTCTCCCTGCCTATCCTTCTCTCTCCCTGCACACAAGGTTTAGCAAAGAATATGACACTGACACTGTCCCCTGCCTATCCTTCTCTCTCCCTGCACACAAGGTTTATCAAAGTATATGACACTGACACTCTCCCTGCCTATCCTTCTCTCTCCCTACACACAAGGTTTAGCAAAGAATATGACACTGACACTCTCCCTGCCTATCCTTCTCTGTCCCTACACACAAGGTTTAGCAAAGAATAGATTTGACAAGATTTGACACTGTCCCTGCCTATCCTTCACTTTCCCTGCTCCGGAACACACTACACAAGGCCGCCGCGCTGGTGGCCTTTTATAGTGTGGGGCGTGTACTAAACCCCCACAGCTATAATTGGCCACAGGCATCCTGCCTGTGGCCAATCATTGCTCTCCTCTCTGCCGGCGCTGTGATTGGCCAAGCATGCAGGGTCACAGTGCATGCTTGGCCAATCACAGCGCCGGGATTACACTGCAATGGCGCAGTGTATTGTGGGCCGTTCGCGTCACTCGAATTTGGCGCGAACGGCCCAAAACGTTAGTTGTTCGCCGAACGCGCGAACACCCGATGTTCGAGTCGAACCTATGTTCGACTCGAACACCGAGCTCATCCCTACTCACTACTTTACATTGTAGCATAGTGTCATATCTTCAGTGTTGTCACATGAAAAGATATAATAAAATATTGACAAAGAAGTGAAGGATGTACTCACTTTTGTGAGATACTGCAATAGTAACTTTATAGTCTTTATAATGTTCTGTGGAAGCAAAGCTCTCTCTCTCTCTCCTCTCTCTCTCCCCTCTCTCTCTTTCTCTCCCCCCCCTCTCTCTCTCTCTCTCTCTCTCTCCCTCTCTCCCTCTCCCAGAGAAGTACCTGTTTTCAGCCTACACAGCACTTCAACATGTGCAGACCATTACTGGACAGGACACAGTCATCATCCATACTGCATTGCCAATAGCAGGATGGGTGAGAGATAATGGACTGACCACTAGGGCAGCTGTAGCCCAGAACCAAACACTGATGAAATAGAAGTGGTACCTTCAAGAAAGAGGGGGTATTGCAGCTGGGGATGTCAGAGACATTTCAAAACAGTTGGCAGGGCTTGTTACTTTCACCAGCACCCAGAAGAAGAAATTCCTGTGCTGCAGTCATCCCCCATTCACAAGGCTCCACCCTTTGAGTCTCTGTCAGAAGATATGAAGGAGTCAGCATGGTTCACTGATGGTTCAGCCATAGTCACCTCGTCTGGGCATAAACAGACAGCTGCAGCCTACAACCCGAGTACAGACACAGTCCTCCAGGAGACCGGAATTGGAGGGTCCAGTCAGTATGCAGAGTTGAAAGCTGTTGCGATGACTCTTCAGGAGGATCCTTCTTACCATGTCACTATCTACACTGACAGCTGGGTGTTTTTTAAAGGACTGACAACTTGGATGTCCACGTGGACGTCCAATGAATGGATTATTAATGGAAAGGTGGTGTGGGGAGGCAAGAAAGTCTGGGACTACATCTGGAGGGAAGCTCACTCCCGCACCATAAAAGTGGGGCATGTTGACGCGCATGTAACCCTGATCCCAGACTTTAAAACAGAGTGGCAAATGAAATTGCCAAGGTGAATGCAGTTGTGCCAACTGATCCTGTCTTGATGAAATTGACCGACTGGGCCCACAAGCAATCTGGACATTTGGGGCAGTAAGCGACATATGAATGAGCACAACAGAGAGGATTGCCAGTATCCATGGACATGATAAAGACTGTAATAGGGAACTGTACAGTAGGGATGAGCCCAATGTTCGAGTAGAAACGTAAGTTCGACTCGAACATCAGGTGTTCGCCTGTTCGCCGATTAGCGAAAAGTTTGGGGTGTTCGCGGCAAATTCGAATACCGCGGAACACCCTTTAAAAGTCTATGGGAGAAATCAAAAGTGCTAATTTTAAAGGCTTATATGCTTGGTATTGTCATAAAAAGTGTTTGGCGACCTGGGACCTGCCCCAGTGGACATGTATCAAAGCAAAAAAAAGTTTTAAAAACTGCCTTTTTTCGGGAGCAGTGATTTTAATAATGCTTAAAGTGAAACAATAAAAATGAAATACTCCTGTAAATTTTGTACCTGGGGGGTGTCTATAGTATGCCTGGAAAGTGGCACATTTTACCCGTGTTTAGAACAGTCCCTGCGCAAAATGACATTTCTAAAGGAAAAAAAGTCATTCAAAACTACTCGCGGCTATAATAAATTGTCGGGTCCCGGCAATACAGATAAAAGTCATTGAAAAAAAACGTCATGGGTCCCAGTCCATTACCAGGCCCTTTGGGTCTGGTATGAATATTAAAGTGGAACTTCCAGTTTAAAGAAAGGTGACCCCCTGACATGCCACATTTGGCATGTAATTTTTTTGGGGGGGAGCGGAAACCCTCTTTTTAGAGGGTTCCAGCTCCCACTTCCTCTCTGGCCGCAGCGGCTGAAGTAAGCTCACCTCTCCCTCTCCGCAATCATCTGGGATATGTCACAGGTCCCAGGTGATTGCTCCACCAATCACGGTGCGCAGCGTGGCTGGCGCATGCGCAGTGCATGCCCGGGTGGCCGGGCGCCCACAGTGACAATGCTGGCCCCGCGGAGAGGAGGGGGAGATGAGCGGGGCTTCGTTCCCCCGCATCGCTGGACCCTGGGACAGGTAAGTGTCCGATTATTAAAAGTCAGCAGCTGCAGTATTTGTAGCTGCTGACTTTTAATACTTTTTTTTAGGCTGAACTCCACTTTAAGGGGAACCCCGAACCCAAAAAAATAAAAAAATGAGAGGGGTTTCCCCAAATTCCATACCAGGCCCTTCAGGTCTGGTATGGATTTTAAGAGGAACCCGCTCCAAAATAAAAAAAAAATGCAGTGGGGTTCCCCCCAAAAATCCATACCAGACCCTTATCTGAGCACGCAACCTGGCAGGCCACAGGAAAAGAGGGGGGGGACGAGAGAGCACCTGACCCCCCTGAACCGTACCAGGCCACATGCGCTCAACATGGGGAGGATGCTTTGGGGTCCAAAGCACCATGTCCCCATGTTGATGGGGACAAGGGCCTCATCCCCACAACCCTTGCCCGGTGGTTGTGGGGGTCTGCGGGCGGGGGGCTTATCGGAATCTGGAAGCCCCCTTTTACAAAGGGGACCCCCAGATCCCGGCCCCCCCATGTGAATTGGTAACGGGGTACATTGTACCCCTACCATTTCACAAAAAAAGTGTCAAAAATGTTAAAAAAACACAGTAGACAGCTTGGGACAAGTCCTTTATTTAAAAAAAAAGAAAAAAAATTCCAGCGATGTAATCCATTCTCAAAAGGAGGATATGGAGAAAATAAAACGCTGACACGATCCGCCTCTATGGGATTTGCCCGCCCAATAATGCTACACCCGCCGCGACAGATCTTAAATAACTGAGGGCGGGGCCACCCGTCACGTGCACGGGTGACCCAGCCCCCCTCTGACGCAACGGGGAAACGTTGCGGGGTTACCCAATGACATGTACGGGTGACCCTGCCCCCCTCTGACGCAACGGGGAAACGTTGCGGGGTTACCCAATGACATGTACGGGTGACCCCGCCCCCCTCTGACGCAACGGGAAACCACGTTCATTATAGCCGCAAGTATGTTTTAAATGACTTTTTTTCCTTTAGAAATGTCATTTTGTGCAGGGACTGTTCTAAACACGTGAAAAATGTGCCACTTTACAGGCATACTATAGACACTCCCCAGGTACGAAATTTGAAGGAATATTTCACTTTTATTGTTTCACTGTAAGCACTTCACTTCACTTTCACTTTAAGCATTATTAAAATAACTGCTTCTGAAAAAACAGCCGTTTTTAAAACTTTTTTTTGCATTGATACATGTCCCCTGGGGCAGGACCCAGGTCCCCAAACACTTTTTATGACAATAACTTGCATATTAACCTTTAAAATTAGCACTTTTGATTTTTCACGTTGGTTTCCCATAGACTATAACGGTGTTCGCGTGTTAGAACAAATTTTTTGCCTGTTCGCATGTTCTGCTGCGAACCGTACCAGGGGGTGTTCGGCTCATCCCTACTGTACAGTGTGTGGAGAAGAGCTACATTGGCTATTGCAAAAGTACTCCACTGGGTCAATTAAGAGGGGTGAGGGGCCTGCTGAGATTTGGCAGATTGACTTCATTGGTCCCCTGCCCCGGGGAAACAATGGACTGAGATATTGTTCCACTGCAGTGGACACCTATTCAGGACTTTTGTTTGTTCATCCTTACAAATGTGCAGATCAAGCTGAAACGCTTCAACTGCTCCAGAAACTTAATGTCAGAGCTCCCATCTCCTTCCAATGCGTTCCCCCTTGACCACTTAAGCGCCGGACCATTTTGGCTGGTTAAAGACCAGGCCCCTTTTTGCGATTCGGCACTGCGTTGCTTTAACTGACAATTGCGCGGTCGTGCGACATGGCTCCCAAACAAAATTGACATCCTTTTTTTCCCACAAATAGAGCTTTCTTTTGGTGGTATTTGATCACATCTGCGGTTTTTCTTTTTTGCGCTATAAACAAAAATAGAGCGACAATTTTGAAAAAAATGCAATATTTTTTACTTTTTGCTATAATAAATATCCCCAAAAAATATATAAAAAACCTTTTTTTCCTCAGTTTAGGCCGATACATATTCTTCTACATATTTTTGGTAAAAAAAATTGCAATCGCCGTTTATTGATTGGTTTGCGCAATAGTTATAGCGTTTACAAAATAGGGGATAGTTTTATGGCATTTTTATAATTTTTTTTTTTATTAGTAATGGCGGTGATCAGTGATTTTTTCTGTGACTGCGACATTACGGCGGACACATCGGACGCTTTTGACACATTTTTGAGACCATTGTCATTTTTACAGCGATCAGTGCTATAAAAATGCACTGATTACTGTAAAAATGACACTGGCAGTGAATGGGTTAACCACTAGGTGGCGCTGTAGGGGTTAAGTGTTCCCTGCATTGTGTTTCTAACTGTAGGAGGGATGGGCTCTGTGTTACATGACACCGATCTCTGCTCCGAGTACACGGAGCCGAGATCCGTGTCATTGTCACTAGGCAGAGCGGGGAGATGCTTGTTTACACAAGCATCTCCCTGCTCTATACCTCCGTGAGACGATCACGTAGATCCCCGCGGCGATCGAGTCCGCAGGACCCGCGGTCCAACTCACGGGGATGGCGGCGACCACATGGACAGACACTTAAGGGGACGTACAGGTACGTTGATGTGCCTGTCCGTGCCATTCTGCCGACGTAAATGTACAGAAGGCGGTCGGCAAGTGGTTAACAGGCTATGTCTGGGAATAGAGGACATAGCCTGTTAAGGGAAAACGCGGTCCAACTCACGGGGATGGCGGCGACCACATGGACAGACACTTAAGGGGACGTACAGGTACGTTGATGTGCCTGTCCGTGCCATTCTGCCGACGTAAATGTACAGAAGGCGGTCGGAAAGTGGTTAACAGGCTATGTCTGGGAAGAGAGGACATAGCCTGTTAAGGGGAAATGTGTTGGAAAGATGTCTAATGTCTAAGATTTGGTAGATTGACTTCATTGGTCCCCTGCCCCAGGGAAACAATGGACTGAGATATTGTTGCACTGCAGTGGTCACCTATTCAGGACTTTTGCTTTTTCATCCTTGCAAATGTGCAGATCAAGCTGCAATGCTTCAACTGCTCCAGAAACTTGTCATTGCTTATGGTTGTCTCCAACAACTCCAAAGTGATAACGGCTCACACTTCACCAGATCAACAGTACAGCAATGGGCCAAAGACTCTGGAGTGTACTGGTTGTGCCACATCCCATAACTTCCACAGGCAGCTGGTTTGATTGAAAGCTATAACGGGCTATTGAAGGACCAGATATGTAAACTTAAACCCCCACATATACACTAAGGGGGTGGGATTGGGTCTTCACACAGGCAGTCATGTTGTTAAATTCCAGTCCAAAACCCAAGAGCACATCATATGAGAGGATTGCTGGGGCTGAGGTGCAGATTCTACAACTGGAGTGCAGAGTTCATTATTTACATAAGGTTACTGAAGGAATAGGGCTTAACAGGTACCAAGTTATTACTGGTTCCCATGACATAGAAACCAAGAGTGACATATCTGAAGCTGAAGCCTATCTAGTAATGAGAGGGAATCAGACAGGAAGGTTTGAGGTTATATTTGCATTGGCAGATGAGCTTCAGGACAGTGGCTGGGACTCTGACTGGTTAGAGGACACTTCTCAGCAAGAGTCGAAAGTGAGGCTCTATAACATCAAACCTTACAAAATAAACAACAATGATTCTTTGCGAAATATCTGTATGTTTCCTCTCCTCCCTATTGATGTTCTTTGGGAAGATTAGAAGTGGATACAGGCAGGTGGCAAAGTGTTGGCAAGAAGCCGGTTAGAGGAGAAAGTGTTGCAGAAGGGCCAGGGTCTACTGTAATATATTATTGGAAGGCACAGATAAAACGCTTTGTTTCCCACTTCACAGACTGTCTCTGATTTGATCCATAAGGAAGACCAGAGAAAAGTGGCTTCATGATGGAAAGACTAAAACCCCTTCTTGGTGCCGGAAAATGGGAGGGGGGTTACACTCATGGTTAATGAAGGTCTATAATGAGTGTTGTTTAGAAATTAAGTAATTATCTATGAAGAGTCTGGGAGAGTCAAGGGCGGAATGTGTTGCATCTGATGTGTTTTTATGTATATAATATACATGGAGATGTGTGTGTGTATATGATATGTATATTTATATATATATATATATATTTCTTGCGACTATCCCAGCCTTACATTCACGCTCAGGGGGTGTTTGTTCAGCAGGTTTTCTGTAAGTGGACTCTTGTCAAACAGATGTCCTAGTATGCTTACAAAAGTTGTTCTTTCTGCTTCCATTGACAATACAGGTGTTCTGGTCAACTCTCTCTATATATATATGTAGCGGGTATACACTTTTCTGTGTGTTTAAAACTGGCAGAGACACCAGTGATGTGCAGTTCCCTGCAGCCCCACAGGTTGGGGGTTTCGCCCTGGGCTGGGGTTGAACCATTGCTGTGTGCTGTGCTACCTTTTTGTCCTCCCTCGGCAGCGGTATGGTGGGGCGGGGAACCCGCCGTGCTTGCTGGGAGAGGGTATAAAGGGGCCGGCCATCTTTGTCACGGGGTCGAGTCCCAGGCACCTTCAGCCTGTGGGCGTGTGGTTCGTGTCGGTCCTCTAGGCGGCCTAGGCCTAGAGGACGTTCGGAGGTCGTGTTCCATCCCAGGCACCTTTAGCCTGGGGTGAGGTACTCGGATGGAGGTCTGGAGCTCAGTGCCCAACACTGAGTTCTGCGAGAGAAGGAGATCCTAGGGGACCCTGGGAGAGGGTACCCGAATCCGGAGGGCGTAATGGACCGGTGGGAGACACTTGCTTGAAGACCCGGTGCAGCATATTGCCGGTGACAGGTGAGCCTTCCATCGGAGACCGCCTGTAAGGAAATCCCCCTTCTCTGGGAGACCGCAACCCACTTTCAGAAAGGAAAGTGGAGAGTACATTGTGTCTGGGCCTACTCGCATCCACACCTCCTTGTCTGTTCTGTTCTCTAAGGGGACCAACTGATTGTGTTCACTTTTGCATTGAGAAGAACAGTGGCGGCCCGTCCATAGGGGGAGCCCGGGCGCCGCCCCCCCTCCTGTGGTCACCCAAAAAAATAAATTAAAAATAAATTTAAAAAAAACAAAAAAAAAACGGGCCCTTTAAGAGTTTTTTTTTATGTCTTTTTTTACGTCTTTTTTTTACACATGGCGGCGCGACCATAGTGGGTGCAGAAGCGCCGCTACCGCTCGCTTCTGCGCCCGGCCGTCACTCACCACAACAATACATAGGTTCATGCATTGCATGAACCTATGTATTGCTGCCGCCCACTATTCAGATGGCCGGCCCCTTGAGCGCCGGCCATCTGAGTCACAGCGTCTGATTGGCCTTTAGAAGTGCCTATCAGAGCCAGCAGGCTCTGATAGGCTTCCCGACTACAGCCTGAGGGCTGTAATCGGCTTCTAAATACCTAATGAGAGGACGCACAGGGGTGCGTTCCCTGGCCAATCAGGTTCACCGGGTCTGGTTACCGGTAACCTGATTGGCTGAAGTGACATCGAGGGCGGGAGAAGATATCGAGGACGGAAGAAGGACGGCGCTGACTCGAGGAAGGTAAGTGCAGGGCTGGGGGGGGGGGAGAAACTGGCTGTATTATGAGGACAAACTGGCTGCATTATGGGGGAGAAACTGGCTGAATTATGGGGGAGAAATTGGCTGAATTATGGGGGAGAAACTGGCTGTATATTGGGGTAGAAACTGGCTGCATATGGGGTAGAAACTGGCTGCATATAGGGGAGAAACTGGCTGCATTATGGGGTAGAAACTGGCTGCATATAGGGGAGAAACTGGCTGCATATAGGGGAGAAACTGGCTGTATATTGGGGAAGAAACTGGCTGCATTATGGGGGAGAAACTGGCTGCATTATGGGGGAGAAACTGGCTGCATATAGGGGAGAAACTGGCTGCATTATGGGGGAGAAACTGGCTGCATTATGGGGGAGAAACTGGCTGCATTATGGGGGAGAAACTGGCTGCATATGGGGGAGAAACTGGCTGAATTATGGGGGAGAAACTGGCTGTTTATTGGGGGAGAAACTGGCTGCATTATGGGGGAGAAACTGGCTGCATATAGGGGAGAAACTGGCTGCATTATGGGGGAGAAACTGGCTGTATATTGGGGGAGAAACTGGCTGCATATAGGGGAGAAACTGGCTGTATATTGGGGGAGAAACTGGCTGTATATTGGGGGAGAAACTGGCTGCATATAGGGGAGAAACTGGCTGCATATAGGGGAGAAACTGGCTGTATATTGGGGAGAAACTGGCTGCATTATGGGGGAGAAACTGGCTGCATTATGGGGGAGAAACTGGCTGCATATGGGGGAGAAACTGGCTGCATATGGGGGAGAAACTGGCTGCATTATGGGGGAGAAACTGGCTGTATATTGGGGGAGAAACTGGCTGCATTATGGGGGAGAAACTGGCTGCATTATGGGGGAGAAACTGGCTGCATTATGGGGGAGAAACTGGCTGCATTATGGGGGAGAAACTGGCTGTATATTGGGGGAGAAACTGGCTGCATATAGGGGAGAAACTGGCTGTATATTGGGGGAGAAACTGGCTGCATATAGGGGAGAAACTGGCTGCATATAGGGGAGAAACTGGCTGTATATTGGGGGAGAAACTGGCTGTATATTGGGGGAGAAACTGGCTGCATTATGGGGGAGAAACTGGCTGCATTATGGGGGAGAAACTGGCTGCATATGGGAGACAAACTGGCTGCATTATGGGGGAGAAACTGGCTGTATATTGGGGGAGAAACTGGCTGCTGTATATTGGGGGAGAAACTGGCTGTATTATGGGGGAGAAACTGGCTGTATTATGGGGGAGAAACTGGCTGTATATTGGGGGAGAAACTGGCTGCATTATGGGGGAGAAACTGGCTGTATATTGGGGGAGAAACTGGCTGCATTATGGGGGAGAAACTGGCTGCATTATGGGGGAGAAACTGGCTGTATTATGGGGGAGAAACTGGCTGCATATAGGGGAGAAACTGGCTGCATTATGGGGGAGAAACTGGCTGCATTATGGGGGAGAAACTGGCTGCATATGGGGGAGAAACTGGCTGCATATGGGGGGGAAACTGGCTGCATTTGGGGACAAACTAGTGGCGTTTGGGCACAGTGGCTGTGTTTAATGGGCACAGTGGCGGCAATTGATGATTTTTTTTTTTCAGTTTGTTTGCGCCCCCCAAAAAATTTGAGCACCAGCCGCCACTGGAGAAGAATAAAGGAGTGTTGGACTTTAATGGTGTGGGGCTCGTTTTCTGGCAGACATTGTTCAAGGTAACTCTCTTTGGAGGTTCCAGGTGCAGAACACCGACCCGAAGGTAAAACAAGAACTTTGCTTACACCACACAGACATCTGTGGTGAAGGCTTGGCGTGGTGACCCCGCACTCTCTCCTCTAAGGTACCCCTAGACAAGAGAGAGACGAGCTGATGAGAAAGAGGGGAGAGTGGAGGCCGCTACATATATATAGAGTTCAGCTTGAACTTTTGACATGGTTGACATATGGCATGTCTAAAAGAAAAGAGCCATCTAGTAGCTAAATTTGAGAATGTTACTATATTTGACATCAGTGTAAAAAGGCAGAAAAGGATACGCCCAGGTGGGATTGTCTTCTCAAAACTTTCCAAAATAAAAGGCAAGAACACAAACTGAGAGCAGGACTTTGTAATGACGTAACACTAAGGAAGGTCTCTTCCAGAACCTGAAGATGCTTTTCGCAAGGAAATTCTATGAGCGGAGCTAAGTAACTTTTTTGTGTATTCCTATTGTATATAGACCATAGTTTTGCCAGGCTGTAGGTAGCATCTTTCTTGGTACTGTATAGATGTATCTGCCAGTCTTGTATTGTATTCCTAATATTGTAATAGTTTTGTATGTAAAGCATTTTTGTCTAGTAAAAGCACATTGATATACTACAGAGGTCTGTTTCCTTGGTTTTACCGCAATAACCTTTTAAAAAAAGACGCAAGCATAACAGGCATACGGTCATGTGATCGTCGTTATTGGGTGTCACATCGGTTACGTTATCAGAAAGCTCCTGATCGCAAGCAGTGAACAGGAGCTTTCCATTAGCCGTCTATTGGTGCTATTGCACAGAAATATGCAGCTGCTCAGCACTAAGGCACAGCCACAGAGAGGCTGTGTATTTCCGTGTACTCGTGCCAAGAGATTAAAATGAGTGAGTATGCACGCCTTGGAGAAGGTGGACCGAGAGGATTGCACGCCCCAAAAAATAAGCTTTAATGATTTTTAGTATCTGCAATTTTTCTAATAAACACACAGAAGTAGGAAAAGGGAGGAAAGGAAATCTTATTTTCTTACTTGTACTTTGTCCCAAGCGATGCCCATTTTTCCAGTATACCCTAAGGTAACTTGGAGACTATTGGGGTGACCCCACGAGTGGTATCTCGGTAAGAGGGTGTCAGCTTAGGCAAGCTGAAGCTCCAAGAGAAGTTTACTGAGCTCTTGAACTTTTAGACCGTCTCTGATATTTTTGGGAAGCTTTTCAACCTTTAAATAAGGTATCCTCAGTGGCTTCTGGACTCCTGAAGCCATGCTCAAGTCTGTCCCAAGCAGCACTAAGACTTGCGGAAGGGTTGTCAATGTGAACAGCTTGAAGTCTTTTGACATGTTCAGCAGATTGAAGACCTAGACATCTAAAAAGCAGATCTAGTTCCTCTGTAGTTGTGATATCTAGTTCACTGATAGTGGCTTTGAAGGTGGATTTCCAGCCTTTGCAGTTTTCAGGTTTGTCATTAAATGTAGTAAGACCTGTCTTGGTATTTATCAAACTGTGACATGTCTGTTTTTGACTTTGGATGCACAGCTGCATGTGGAACAAAGTTAGTTATATCGACTGGTGTGGTGAGATTGAGCGACTTTGGGAGGTATGGTGGTGTAGAGGTGTTCATACCTGACACTTAGAGTTGATTGCTGTATTCGGTTGGAGTTGTGGGGCAGTGTACTTGGTAGCAGGTAGAGTTGGGCAAACAGTTTGGGATGAGCAAAAGTTCGGCCCGAACATCGCTTGTTCGCCCGTTCAGCCAACATCCGAATTTGCAAGGCACTCTGAGGAATGTTCACCTGCCGAACATCCCACAATGCACTGCGTGCTTCACAGTGCATTCTAGGGCCCTAATTGGATGAAGCAATGCACCTGATCGCTGGTCATGTGCAAGGCTTTGCCAATTAGGGCACAGAGCACTGTCTGATTGGACAAAATGATGATGACTTTGTCCAATCACTTTTGCAGTGTGTTGTTGGAGTGAAGATATATAGAGCAGGGCTCAGTTTGCTACTAGTGAATAGAGATGGACCGAACACCCCCTGGTTCGGTTTGCGCCAGAAATCTTGAACATCGCAAAAGTTCGTACCCGAATTGCGAACCCTATTAAAGTCTATAGGAAACAAATTTGAAAAATGAAAAGTGCCCATTTTGAAGGATTATATGCAAGTTATATGCAAGTTATTGGCCATAAAAAAGGTATGGGGGCCGGGAATTTGCCATGGAGGACATGTACCAATGCACACATTTTTTTTAAAAAAGATTGTTTTTAAAGGAGCAGCGATTTTAATGATGCTTAAAGTGAAACAATAAAAAATTAATGAATGAAAATTCCTTTAAATATAGAGCCTGGGGAGTCCCCTTAGTCTGCATGTAAAGTGGGGCATCTGTACCATGTATAGAACCTGCTGCAGCAAAACTGACATTTATAAAAAAAAAAGATTTTCCCTGCAAGCTTTCTTTATTTAGACAAGCTGGAACTTAGATACTGGGCATGTGGGTGGCAGGGAGTGTATTTTTTATTTTAATGCAGCAGCTGGGGCAGAGAAATTTGCCTGCTATATTCTACAGCTGGTGGTGTGCTGCTGGCAGACTTGTTGCATGGACCTGTGACACCCTTTGCTATACCACTATCCCTGTCAATGGAGGCTGCTGAGAGGGTCATGAGATATAGCGGAGTTAGACATGAAAGATGGGGAGTGAGGAGGAGAAGAATTGTGTCCCATGTGTGTGGCTTTCAGGTGCTCTTACCAACGGCCTGAGTGGTGGGATGCTAAATGCTTTGTCAAGAATATGGTACCTAAATGGCTTGTGTTTTTGCCACGCTTGATCTGCTTGCAGCAGAGATGGCAAATTGCAACAGTGCGATCGGGTGCCCATGTGCTAAAAAAACCCCACACAGCTGAGCTGTGGGAATTGGATCGAGAGATAACAGCTCCACAATCTGATAGAATAGAGTGGCTGCTCTCTACTCTTCCATGATGGCTGCCTCTGGAGGACATTCGGCCTTGTTGGGGTTGTTTCTCCCCCTCACTTTCAGGGTGCCTTTGGCCAATCATGGCTCAGGGGGCCTAAGTCCACGCCCCACACTATATAAGGCTGCTTACATAGCGGCCATGTATAGTGTAAGGATGGAGATAAATTGAGCTAGATTAGGCAAGCAGGTTAGTTAGTGGCAGTGTATTTGATATATATATATCAAAACTTTTAGTGGGTTACTGCCCTCTCTTTTTTTTCAATGTTACATTGAAAAGAAGAGAGGGAAGTAACCCACCCAAAGTTTTGATTTAAATACTCCTTGTGAGCAAGTTACTTCTGTTGCAATGGAAGCCAGTGGTTCTACTTTCTCGTTCACTCAAGAGGAAGCCACACAAATCATGTCCCAGATCTCTGGATCCAGGAACTTTTTGATTGGAAACTCGACACACAATAGCCGAACATGGGAAAAACTACAGAAGAAATATACGTCATTAGAATTACATGGACTAACCCTTGCCGAATACCATTGGGTACAGAGGATTCCTAGAGGTCTTCGGGTGAAATTAATTCCTACATTATTAAATGATAATGATGAATATAAAGGTACCTTCATGCAGATCCTAAATAAATATTCCTTTGACTTGATGACCTTAACCATTTCATATATACACAAGGAACTGGCTGTTGTATCTGAACAATTAACTAAAGTGGAACAGGACCTGAAAGCCTCCGTTACATCAGAAAAATTCATCAAACTGAAAGATTCAGTTGATGAGAGTACCAACAAACACCGGGCGGACCTGGAAGTGAGAAAACGGAACAAATTTGATAGAAAAAAAGTATATCGGTGGCCGCGTCCATACAATCAACGTGGTCATCCCGACTATGGAGGCATAAGGAGAGATATATCTGACAACTCCTCCGCCAACACGGATACATGCTCTTCATCCACTTTTTTAGCACAAGGTCGGAGAGGAGGATACTCCCGTATGGAAACTCGATCCCGGATGAACAGGGAGGAAGCGTCTGCTTCGGATCGGTACCGTCCCCCTCGAGGTCGAGCCCGACAGACTTGATTCATAACGTCTCATGACATGTCCTGTCTCCGGAGGAGGTAAGATTGATCAACCGTGGTCTGTCATTTTGTCCAAAAAGCCACTTAGATGCATTTCAACTTGACCAGGATTTATATAGATTGTTCCGCAATATTAGATGGAGGGTTCATTTTATACACAAACCTTTTATTGAAGAGGATCCTATAGACAATGTATTGAATTGCAAGACCTTAGGTCTTAGGGTAAAAACCAAATCAGTGCCACCTACTACCTATGCCCCTGTTAAAACATTTGTAAAAGAGGTTACCCGGGAAGTGAAAGAGCTGGTTTCTCATGTTGATTTCCAGGACCACGTTCCCAATAACCCATCTTACAAAGAGAGAATAGCTCTGAAAAATCTCAGCCGACGGGACGATGTTATATTGAAGTCGGCTGACAAAGGGGGCAAGGTAGTTATTATGGATCCACAACTATATGAGGATGAGATCCTCCGTCAATTGAATGATCTATCTGTGTATAGAAAGGTACCTAATGATCCCACTTGGCAGATAAGGAAACAACTTGAAAATATCTTGAAATCCGCCTTAAAAGAAGGGATAATCACCCGCGACCTTTTTGAATTTATATTACCTACCCACACACGAATACCAGTTTTATATATTTTACCGAAAATTCATAAGGACAGTCAACTTCCACCTGGTCGTCCCATAGTGGCAGGACGAGATTCTATTTTTGTTCCCACTGCACAGCTCTTGGACAAAATTTTATCTCCCCTTGTGTGAAAAACCCAAAATCCTATATCAAGGATACTAATGATTTTCTACGGAAAATTAAGGAAATCTCACAATGCCAGGGGAATGAGATTTTGGTCACTTGGGACATTACCAGTTTGTATACATCGATCCTGCATGAAATAGGCATTAATGTTGCGGTAGAATTGATTAGAAACAGAAATGACTATTCTGATGCACAAGTATCATTGTTTGAGAAATTATTTCAACTTTTGTTATCTAACAATTATTTTCTGTTTAAAAATCAGTTTTTCATACAGCTGAAAGGAGTCGTGATGGGCTCCAATGTTGCCCCGCCATATGCCTGCACTTTTATAAATGATTTTGAACAAAGACATATTTCAGAATGAGTTATTTAGAAGGCATTGCGCCACCTGATGGCGCTATATTGACAGTGTCTTTGCGATATGGCGGGGCGACATTGAATCATTGATCACCTTTGATGCGATACTGAACAATTTCTGTCCGGAAATACAATTTAAAATCAACATTGGGGGAGCGTCAGTTACATTTCTGGACACCAGGATTTACATAGATCAGTGTCAGTTGGAATCCGATCTCTATGTAAAACCAACAGATAGAAATCAACAATTGCTATTTGATAGTTTTCACTCCCCCATGTGTTTTGATCTATTATAAGGAGTCAACTCCTACGGGTGAAACAAATAGCAAGTAATGAGGCTGTAAGAAAAGTAAGAATAGAAGAGATGTGTTCTAAATTCAGTGAGCGAGGATATCCCAAAAAAATCATTCGTCAGGAAGTGAAAAAAATACAACAGGAGGAAATAAATGTAGCTTCAATAAGAGAAAAACCACCAATGATGCAATTACCCTTTTCTATGCAATTTCATAGCTACAGTGAGCATGTATTTAGGATCATCAGTAAGCACTGGCCCCTTCTTAAACGCGCTTATCCACAAATTGAGGTCTTTCAACAAACACCAATAAAAACTTTTAGAAGGAACAAAACATTACGTGATTCATTGGTACGATCAGAATACAGACCCAAAGAACATGAAGCCAAAATGACATTTCTGGGGAAGAAAAGGAAAGGATGTTTTCCCTGCCTGAATTGCATTCAGTGCAATCTTATGATAAATGGTGACCACTATATCCATTCCAGCAATGGGGATAAGGTCACGTTAAAAGGTTTTTTTACATGTCGGTCCTCCTATGTAATTTATATTCTTACATGCCAGTGTAATCTAATATATGTTGGGGAAACCAACCAAAAAATTAAGGATAGAATTGCTCAGCATCGCAGCACCATAAGACATAAGCAGCCAGGTCTGCCAGTTTCTAGGCATTTTCTGGAAAAGGGACATCGGGATTCAGACTTGCGATTTATGGTATACAGTAAATGGATGTGACCTGACACACACACTAATAAAACACATGGCGGCCTCCATCCCTTATTTGGTAAATAGAAGAGAAGGGTTTGTGGGACTTTAAATGAGGGAATGCCATGTCAAGAGAAAATAATAACATAAAAATGAAGTAACAGTACATGATTTATTTATTACAATCTTAAATACATATCAGATGTTTTGTATCAAATAGATAGGTAGTCACAAGACTTACTCTAAATATGCTGCTACATAGCATGCAATACAAATAAAATAGACATAGCAGATATGCATGGTAAAATAAATCAAAGGAAGAACATATGTAATAAAGACAGGTAACTGTTGGCATCTAGTGTAAAAAAAAGTGTAAAAATGGTGTAGCAAATTATCTATGTGTCCCCTTATGGAAACACATAGATAATTTGCTACACCATTTTTACACTTTTAATTAATCCATCTTTTTGATACATTTGTTTTAGGAACACTATGCACTCTATGTGCACACATAGTATTTTGGATCAAGCTGTGGCCACCGTGTCAAGCTCTGGGCGCTGTTCCCCGTCCATGGAGGGTTCCCCCGTCTCAACCCCGGGGGAGACATCATGCCCATACCCCTGCTTTCCTTGGCAGATACTTGACCTGGCCTTGAGGCTGTATAGTAAGTCTCCCAACTGTCTCCACCTTGTTGGGACTTAGTCCCTGTCCTCCCCTTTTCCAAAGGCATTATCATTTACCTTTGTCCATTTTTCTTTCCAGTATATTACTTTATAACACTCCTGATGAATGGCTGAAATGCCAGGAAACGCGTAGAGTGCCACTAGATGCCAACAGATACCTGTCTTTATTACATATGTTCTTCCTTTGATTTATTTTACCATTCATATCTGCTATGCCTATTTTATTTGTATTGCATGCTATGTAGCAGCATATTTAGAGTAAGTCTTGTGACTACCTATCTATTTGATACAAAACATCTGATATGTATTTAAGATTGTAATAAATAAATCATGTACTGTTACTTAATTTTTATGTTATTATTCTCTCTTGACATGGTTTTCCCTCATTTAAAGTCCCACAAACCCTTCTCTTCTATTTGCGATTTATGGTGTTGGAGGAAGTTCCACGAGACAGGAGAGTGGGTGACAGGATATTGAAGCTGAAACAAAGAGAGGTCTGGTGGATAAATGGGTTACGATCCCTTCATCCAGAAGGAATGAATAGGGATTATGACTTATATTTATTTCTATAAGTGACCAATTAGGCATTTTTTGCATGTTTCTTTTTAGATGATAATGGAAGTTCATCAGATGGGAGACACGAGATGTATTACAGGATGTTACAAGAAAATTATGATTCATCCATTTGACATATCAATTTCTATAGTTGTAAATCGTGACCAATAAGGAGAATTTTGTTATGATTTCATGTATTATTTTTTGTTTTTCATGCAATTATGGGTGTATTCGATTTCCAATACTATTATTGGATGTATTTTTCATTATGCTTTGTAGTCTAATCTATATGCTATTGCTATTTGCAGTTTTTTTATGAATGGGATGGTAATTTGTTTTTTGAACCTGTACAGGGTTAATTTGAGTCCGATCTGCCCAGTCTGATTGTTCTTGATCTGGACAGATGGGATTCACCTGTGGGGTTACACCCTCAGGTGTTGGGATAAAGATAGGTTTCTTTTGCTAAAACATCACACTAAGCCTGTCAGCCTGACGAAGAGCAGGGATGCTCGCAACTGTACAGTAGCTATTGCTGTTTGGTGTTTTTTCATGTTATGACTTGAAGATTTGAGTAAAAATCGTTTACAACTGGAGCTCATTTCCCTTTGTCGTTTATATATATAAATATATATATATACAGTCAGTCTAGTATATATTACTCTGCATTTAGTGTAGACTTTATATTCAGTGTAGACTCTATATTCAGTCAGTGCAGGCAGTGTAGTTTATATAACACAGTGTATTGAAATGGTTAAGGGGAACCAATGCGACAAAATGTAAAAAAAAAATGGCGTGGGGGTCCCCCCAAAATCCATACCAGACCCTTATCCAAGCATGCAACCTGGCAGGCCGCAGGAAAAGGGGGAATGAGAGAGTGTCCCCCTCCTGAACTGTACCAGGCCACATGGGGGCTTCCAGGTTTCCGATAAATCCCTCGCCCACAGATCCCCACAACCACCAGGCAATGGTTGTGGGGATGAGGCCCTTTTTTTTTAAAATTTGGGTGCTGGGTTCCCCTTAAAATCCATACCAGACCTGAAGGGCCTGGTATGGATTTTGGGGGGACCCCAACGCCATTTTTTTTTTTACATTTTGGCATGGAGCTTCCTTTTATATCCAAACCAGACCCAAAGGGCCTAGTATGGACTGGGGGGGGGGCACGTAATTTTTTCAATTATTTTTTTATGTATATTGCCAGGATTCAGCAATACATAAATTTTTCCGTAAGATTTGTCATTTTTATTAACATGGGAAAGATGCGCTACTTTACAGGCAGGCTAAGGGGACCCCCAGACACGATATTTAAGGGAATATTTAATTTTATTGTTTCACTTTAAGCATTATTAAAATCACTGCTCCTGAAAAAACGTCAGTTTAAAAACTTTTTTTGCATTAACATATCCACTGGGGCAGTACCCTAGTCCCCATACACTTTTTATGGCAATAACTTGTAAATAAAAAATTAAAATGAACACTAGTGATTTTTCACGTTCGTGTCCCATAGACTTTAACGGTGTTCGCATGCTCACACAAAATTTTTGTGTGTTCGCATGTTCTGGTGCGAACCGAACCAGGGGGTGTTCGGCTCATCCCTAATAGTGTGTCAGTATAGTGTGGTTATAGTGTGAGATTATCATATCATCCCCTAAAACATAATGGTGAGGAGGTCGGAAATAGCCCCGTAATGTGTGCTGGAACCATGTACCATCTTGTAAGAACCTTAACACTCACCTCCAACAGAGACATTTACCTTAAAGGCAGAATGAAAGGATAACTGCCAATGGTCCTTTTCTCTCTCAGAGGTAGGGATGAGCTTCGAGTTCGAGTCGAACTCATGTTCGACTCGAACATTGCCTGTTCGCCCGTTCGCCGAACAGCGAACAAATTGGGGTGTTCGCGGCAAATTCAAAAAGTCTATTGGAGAAATCTAAAGTGCTAATTATAAAGGCTTATATGCAAGGTATTGTCATAAAAAGTGTTTGGGGACCCGGGTTCTGCCCCAGGGGACATGTAATAAAAACATAAAAATTTTAAAAAAAGCGTGGGGGTCCCTCAGAATTCAATTACCAGGCCCTTCAGGTCTGGTTTAGATATTTAGGGGAACCCCGCCGCAAATTTAAAAAAAAAATGCGTGCGGTTCCCCCAAATATCCATACCAGGCCCTTCAGATCTGGCATGGATTTTAAGGGGAACTCCACCCCAAATGAAAAAAAAAATGGCGTGGAGTCCCTCCCAAAAATCCATACCAGTACCCTTATCCGAGCACGCAACCTGGCAGGCCACAGGAAAAGAGGGGGGGATGAGAGAGCGCCCCCCTCCTGAACCGTACCAGGCCACATGCCCTCAACATGGGGAGGATGTCCCCATGTTGATGGGGACAAGGGCCTCATCCCCACAACCCTTGCCCGGTGGTTGTGGGGGTCTGCGGGCGGGGGGCTTATCGGAATCTGGAAGACCCCTTTAACAAAGGGGACCCCCAGATCCCGCCCCCCCCTATGTGAATTGGTAAGGGGTACATTGTACCCCTACCATTTCACGAAGAAAGTGTAAAAAAATGTAAAAAAACACACACCGACACCTTGGAAAAGTCCTTTTTTTTTTTTTAATAAATAAATTTAAAAAAAAACATTCCAGCTGTGAAATCCAGTGTCCCGCGGCGATCTGATGTCCAGCGCTGTCCGTCATTGGCTGAGCCTGAGCGGACCTGATGGGGAACTTCCTCCGCAGTCTATTACATGTATAGACCCGCCCCTTCTAAAGTTCCCCATCAGGTCCGCTCAGCCAATGACTCGGTGTAAGGCTGAAGACCTGATGCGGAACATGAGAAGGGGCGGGTCTATACATGTATTACACAGTGAAGGAAGTTCCCCATCAGGTCCGCCCCCTCGGTATGTCAGACCCCGCCTACGTCATTGGCTTGGAATGTTTTTTTTTTTTTTTTTTTTAATAAAGGACTTTTCCAAGGTGTTTGTGTTTTTTTTTTTTACATTTTTTGACACTTTCTTCGTGAAATGGTAGGGGTACAATGTACCCCTTACCAATTCACATGGGGGGGCAGGGATCTGGGGGTCCCCTTTGTTAAAGGGGTCTTCCAGATTCCGATAAGCCCCCCGTCCGCAGACCCCCACAACCACCAGGCAAGGGTTGTGGGGATGAGGCCCTTGTCCCCATCAACATGGGGACATCCTCCCCATGTTGAGGGCATGTGGCCTGGTACGGTTCAGGAGGGGGGGCGCTCTCTTGTCCCCCCTCTTTTCCTGCGGCCTGCCAGGTTGCGTGCTGGGATAAGGGCCTGGTATGGATTTTTGGGGGGACTCCACGGCATTTTTTTTAAAATTTGGGGTGGAGTTCGCCTTAAAATCCATGCCAGATCTGAAGGGCCTGGTATGGATATTTGGGGGAACCGCACGCATTTTTTTAAAAATTTGCGGTGGGGTTCCCCTTAATATCTATACCACACCTGAAGGGCCTGGTAATTGAATTCTGGGGGACCCCACGCTTTTTTTTTATTTTTATCAATGACTTTTGTATGAATTGCCGGGAACCGACAATTCATTAATAGCCGCGAGTGAGTTTTAAATGACTTTTTTTCCTTCAAAAATGACATTTTATGCAGGAACAGTTCTAAGCACGGGAAACATGCGCCACTTTACATGCATATCATACACACCCCCTAGGTACGAAATTTAAAGGAATATTTCACTTTTATTTTTTCATTTTAAGCATTATTAAAATCACTGCTCCTGAAAAAGGGACGTTTTTTAAAATTTCTTTTTGCATTGATACATGTCCCCTGGGGCAGGACCCGGGTCCCCAATCACTTTTTATGACAATAACTTGCATATAAGCCTTTATAATTAGCACTTTAGATTTCGAACGTTCGAGTCCATTGTATTTCAGAGGGTTCTAAAGTTCACGCGAACATTCTGTTCGGCTCATCCCTGCTCAGAGGCTAGATCTGAGTCCCACGCCTCTACATAAGGTAATTTGACATCAGTCAAGCAGAGGTTGATAGATAATAGAGACCCCTCCTCTCTGTTCATTATCTTGTGCACACCAGTTTTCATAGGGAGTCACTTTAGGGCCTTGGAGTACCTCCAGGCCTAATGACAGAAGTTAATTAGAGATTTGAAATAATCTAAATCTAAAGGAATTGACAAATGCGGTAGAGACCCTTGTTGAGCCACCAGCGGAAGGCTTTGGGATCTTGTCCTGGAGGGAAGGCTGGATTATTGAAAAGATAGGCTAGTGTAGAGAAGGGTGAGACCAAGGGTGAGACCAAGTTGGGATTGTGCTGGACTTTATCCCATACCAATGGGGAATTAGATAAGGTATGGACAAGAATGGGAGATCTATCCCTACCAGGTTGCCATTTAAGGTAATGTATTGAAATTGTGTTAGTTGCCATCCTCTCCATAGCCACCCGCAGGGCCGGACTTACCATTGGGCTTGACTGGGCTCAAGCCCATGGGCCCCGCCCAATAGGGGGCCCCTGCTCTGTCCATGTAGACAAACTGTCTTCCTTTGGCATTTTTTTTTTAGCCTGAACACATCCGGCGCGCGCTGGGGCTGCTTCTGTCTCTGTTTTTCTCCTCCGAGTCCCCTCTCACTACTGCTCTGCTGAGCTAAACCGTGAGTGACATGTCTCTGCTGTCTGCACGATCATCTGCCTGTCTCACTCACACACAACAGAACAAAGCTGTTTTCTTCCCCTCCTCCTTCAGCTCTGTATACACACAAGAGGAGGGGGAGCAGCAGAAACATGTGCTGATTTCAGGTCTGTAAAAACGTTTTCTATGCTTTGTAGATGGACAGGGAGGAGGGGGAGAGAGTGGCTGGGATTGGGATGGAGGAAACTAAAACGATGTACACTTGGTGGAGTGATTGGGGGTTAGGAGGATATGTGCTTTGGTATGAGAAAGGACATATGCCAGAAGTCAGTGTGGGATTCATTTGAAACATGACAGCCCCTTCCAGCACTAACCTCCTTTCCCCCCCTTTCCAGCACTAACCTCCTCTCCCCCCAGCATATTTCCACCCCCCCTTCCAGCACTAACCTCCTCTCCCCCCAGAATATTTCCACCCCCCCTTCCAGCACTAACCTCCTCTCCCCCCAGCATATTCCCCCCCCCTTCCAGTACTAACCTCCTCTCCCCCAGCACATTTCCACCCCCCCTTTCCAGCACTAACCTCCTTTCCCCCCAGCACATTTCCACCCCCCCCCTTCCAGCACTAACCTCCTTTCCCCCCCAGCACATTTCCACCCCCCCCTTCCAGCACTAACCTCCTTTCCCCCCAGCACATTTCCACCCCCCCTTTCCAGCACTAACCTCCTTTCCCCCCAGCACATTTCCACCCCCCCTTCCAGCACTAACCTCCTTTCCCCCCAGCACATTTCCACCCCCCCCTTCCAGCACTAACCTCCTTTCCCCCCAGCACATTTCCAACCCCCTCACTTTCCAGCAATAGCCCCCCCTTCCCCAGCACATATCCAACCCCCCTTTCAGAACTAGCCCTCTCCCTCCCAGATATCCCCCCTCATGGCATCTGGGACCCCAAGACCCCCAAGAGATGGAGGACATTTTGCCCTGGAGTCCCACACTAGCTCCTGCTTGGCAAGTTGGATGAGCCTAGTGCCAGGACACAGCCCGGATTCATGGGACGCTGGGATTTTGTTCAAATCTCAGGAAAGGCCCATTAAAACTGGGACAGTATGGAGGTTTGGATTAGAAGGGGGAAAGGATTTGTGTTTGTGGGGGAAAAGTTTGTACTGGCAGGGGGGATTTAGGTGAGAAGATATGTGATGGAACTGGGGAGAGGATTTGTGTAGGAGGGGCTTGGAGGAAAGAGGATTTGCACTGGAGAGGACAAGGGGAGAGGAATTGTTCCAGGATGAGGAGCATGTTGTGCTGGAACCCCCTTCCCCGATTTGGGGGAGAGAATTTGTACTGGGAGGAGGATTTATGCTTGGGGGATGTTGGGGTGGGGTATTTGTGCTGGGATAGGGATTTGTGGGGTGGAAGGAGATTTGTCCTGGGAAGGGTTTTTTTTTTTTAGGGAGAGGTTTGTGCTAGAAGTGGGATTTCCTTTTTTTTTTTGGTGGGGGAGTGGGAGGAGGAGAAAGATGTATACTACAGGAGATTTTTTTGTTGGGGGGGAGGGTGTTCTACTGGAATGGGAGGCTGTGCTCGGAGGTAGGATTTGGTGGTGGCAGAGGATTATTTCTGAGAAGGGTATTGGGGGAAGGAGGGTTTGTACTGGTTGAGAAAGAGGATTTCTATTAGGAGGGGGAATTGAGGGGGGCAGGAATAAGTGCTGGGATGAGGAAGAAGGGGGGCTAGGACTGGGCATAGTGGAGGAGGACTTGTGCTGAGGAAGGGGGAAGAGGATTTGTTTTGAGGGGGAATTATTTTTGTTGGTGGCATGGAGAGTGAGCATAAACATTAGTGCTGGCTTTTTTATTTATTTTTTGCAGAAAAGGGAGTTGGGATATTTGATAAAAGTGTACCATGGAGGAGAGTATTGCTTGCGGGGGGGAATTTTGCGCTCTTCTTACCCCTACACTGTGTTACACACCCCTGACTGCTGTACTCTTTTTGTTTTGTAGTCATGACTCCTACTATGCATTCCACACTCCAGTCCCCTGCATTTTGCACAGTAAATATTCATGACCCCTGTATTCCATGCATAACACTCACAATTCAGCCACATCCACTGCGCTACGCATTACTGTTCTCCTGGAGGCAACCAAGTGTCCCAGGTCTTGTCTTTTACAATCTTACGGCTTTATTAGATAAAAATTGGACTCTTACATCACATAAGAAAACAGTCAGCATATAGGAGAAACAAAAACCACCAAAATCAAGAGGTGCCGTGTCTTATCTTAGATTTTAACATACAACACAAAGATGTGGCCAGATTGGTGGAGCGACACTGGCACATCCTAAGCGACATATTGCACACTTGCAATATTGAACTTTTTGGCACTATTTTGTTAAGTTTATATATGCACTTGCACTTTTTTGGTGATTGAATTATTAGCACCTATTATTCATTTGCACTATTTTATCACTGTGTATTTATTTGCTGTTATATGTGACACAGAGGTGTTTTATGTGTGATACTTATTTGTCTTTAGCGCAAAATCCCCCCCTTTTCTTTTTATATATAAAATATAGCTGTGTCCAGCAGCACCCCCCCCCCCCCACTGGTTATCAGCTATATTATATACAGGTATAGTGGCTGAGCTGCCCACCCTGAGATGGTCTGATGGTCTGATAACCGGGGGGAGGCTGGGAGTGCTGCTGGACACAGCTAAATTATATATATATATATATATATATATATATATATATATATATATATATATCTGTGTATATAGCTGTGTCCAGCAGCACTCCCAGCCTCCCCCCCCCAGTTATCAGACCGTCTCAGGGTGGGCAGCTCAGCCACTATACCTGTATATAATATAGCTGATAACCAGTGGGGGGTGCTGCTGGACACAGCTATATATATATATATATATATATATATATATATATGTGTGTGTGTGTGCATATCTATAATTTAGTGTCCAGCAGCAAAAACACCCCCCCCCATCAGACCAGTGGGATGTCTGCAGCCAGGGCTGCTGATGGGGAGTACCATCGGGCCTCTTGTAGGGGGCCCGGTCCCATCACTTTAACAGGGGGGCCGGCAGCTTTAAACTTCATAATGTAGTATACATGGCATACATAGTGTGAACAAATAATGTTCCCCCGTGGCCCACTGGTGGTGAATCATATTTACTGGGTGGGCATTCAGTTCATCCAGAGGGGCTCAAGAGACTGCAGAATAGAGGGACTTCTTTTTTCCTTTTCAGTACTGGCAGACTGACACAACAACCAGTGCCGCACTTGCATAAAGTCCTGGGTCACAGTTCCTGCTGCTGGCGGAGTGATATACTTGGCTTTCCCGCTGCCTGCCTCCTTCAGCAAGTAAGTGCTGAGGACAGGACAGACTCCGGCTGAGCACAGGACAGACTTCGGCTGAGGGCATCAGTGGCAGGCTCAGAGCAGGCTGACAGCTATTAACAACATCAGCGCAGCAGGCATAGGCAGGTGCTGAGACTGATGTGTGGGGGTGGCTAACAGGGAACAGCAGGAGGACTAATCCCAGGGGCAGCATACATGCCAAGTGTCCCATGTACCTCACCTCCCGATCTACAATCTTAAACCACAATTTATATATATATATATATATATATATAAAAAATGTAATTTAATTAGCTAAATTAAATGTCAGTCATCTTGAGGTTTGCTGATTGGTTATTGGCAGTTACGTATTACGTCTATTTAAAGTAATGTATTTGTATAGAAGATAGGGCCCGAAAGTGACTCAAGCCCAGGGGCCCCCACCACCCTAAGTCCTGCCCTGGCCACCCATTCAGGTTTTCCCCCTAATTGAGCTATCTGGGCTGCTTGATAGTACAGCATAAGATATGGTAGGCCAAGGTCACCCTTCGTATTATTAGTAAAAATTACTTGTTTAGAAAGTCTATGATTCTTGCCATGCAGCAAAACATAAATAAGCTTGGATTGTAATCTCACCAGGTCAGATCTCACTAGCGCTATCTGTAGGGAGCGAAAATAGTACAATAAGCGTAGCAAAAGTGTCATCTTTACGGAGTAATTTTGCCTAACCATGACAGACCATGTGCCATCCACCCACCCAGATCCTCTTCCAGTTTGTTTTAGAGAAATGGGTAATTCATCTAATATAAAGTGGCCAATGAGGGAGTTAAACTAACCCCTAGGTAAGGGATTAAATCAGATTTTCAATGGAATGGGAACATTGCTTGGAGGCGAGACACCAGTTCCGGAAGGAGATTAACATTCATCACTACCGATTTGTTATCATTAACCTGCAATTCTGAAATCTCCCCAAACTGATGCAACAGTCGAAGTACATTAGGTAGGGAGATCAGGGGCAGCATTATAAACAGAGCAAATCGTCAGCCAACAGGGCACATTTGGTTCCCGCATTGCACACCTTGAATGTTAGGGTCAGATCTTATCACATTTGCCATGGTTTATATAGCTTTGAAAAAAATAAGAGGCGAGAGTGGACACCCTTACCTCGTTCCGCTAGAAATGGAAATCAGAATCTGAATGGAAGCCTTGCAGAAGAACCTTCGCTGGCGGGGACAAGTATAGGGATCGCAAAACCCTAATAAAGTGTTTACCGAAGCCCAAAGTGCCTAAAAGTTCAAACATATATGACCAAATAACCAAATCAGATGCTTTTTGGAGATCAATGGAAAGTAACATGCCCTCCTGACACAAGTCCCCCGACCACCCAGAGTACAATAACGAAACAATATTAGCTGCTCGTCGGATCTGGTCTGGACCTTGTCTACCAAGGATAAACCCTACTTGATCTTTATGAACATACACATTAATAAAGGAGGCTAGTCGATTAGCTAAGATTTTAGTGAGGAGCTTCAGGTCATTATTGATCAATGAAATTGGCCTATATATTTTTTTTTACCTGGCTTGGGTATCACTGATATGTATGCCAAATTCAAGTCATTATTCAAAGTGTAACCAGCTCAAAGGGAATTAAAAAGCATTCAAGTTGACCAGCCAGAGAGGCCGCAAACCTCTGATAATACTTCACTGAGAACCCATCGGGCCCATCGGGCCCTTGCTGAGGATGGATTGAATTGTTTAATAACATCTAAGATTTCATGTATTGATATTGGTACATCCATCACCTCTCTGTGACCCGCTGAAAATTTGGGGAGGGCAACTGACTGAAAAAAGGAAGGCAGCTTCTCCGGGTCTAGAGACAATGAAGTCCTGTAAAGGTTACCATAGAATTTCTGGAACATCTTAAGCTGATCCTAAGTATATGTATCATTGGAGCATCTAATTTTGGGAGGTGCCGCTTGTTGAAATTTGGGAGTAAGCTTAGACGCTAGCATGGTACCTACGTGATCTCTCTGGATGTAAAATTTAGCGGCTGACCATCGCAAGGCCTTCTCAGCGCATGTTGTAAGCACTCAACATGTTCAGGGACAATCTAGTGGACTCTATATGCGCCATTGCTCGGCTGTCGCTTATGTTCATTACTCAGAGATTGAAGCTCCAATTTCAAACATTCAATATCGACTCTACATTCACGCTTAATTTGCGTAGCAAATTTGAATCAATGTACCACAAATTGACACCTTGTGAGATGCCCATATAGTAACTGGAGAGACATCAGCCATTTGATTAAGTTGAAAATACTCTACAATGAGCTTTTCCATGCAGTGCACCGGATCGCTCAAAAGAGATTCTTTTATGAGCCAATTAAACGAGCGGGAGATGGGGTAGAGTGCTTGAACACAAGAAAAAGGAGCGTTCCTTATACAGACTTTCTGAATTGCGTATAGGAGCAAAGGGCAAACCAACCCACGGTCTATCTTGGAATATATCTGATGTAGATGAGAATAATGTGTGAAATCCCATGTGGAGGGGTGTTTTTCTCGCCAAGTATTGATCAAATTGAGCGATTGTAGTAATTTAGCTAGGTGAAGACTATGGGGGGGGGGGGACAACATAGTCTCTGACCTGGTGGCATAGAGGAGTCAATAATGACATCTAGGGCCAAGTTGGAGTCACAGATGCCCATGCCCTCAAAATGTGAGGCTAAGGATCAGAACATGGTCATTAAATACAAGGCTTGGCCCTTATTAGGGACGTAATAGGATAAAAAAGTATACACAGAGTCACCTATGTGGCCCTTAATCAATAGATACGGCCTTCTGTGTTCTTGATCTCTTTTATGAGGGAGAACGGAACATGTTTGGAAAATAATATAGCTACCCCTTTTGGTTTTTGTAGCTTTATTAGCTTTATTAGTAGCTTCATTAGCTGTAAAAAATAAGAGAAAAAAGGGTTTATAAGAGGAAGGGAAGTGCATCTCCTGGAGAAGCACTATCTCTGCCTGCAGAGAATGGTAATGCTAAAATGCTTTCCAAGGTTTGACAGGCGAGTTAAGGCCCTGTACATTGTGTGAGATACAGTGCCTTGAAAAAGTATTCATAACCCTTGACATTTTTCACATTTTGTCATGTTACAAAATTTTATTGGGATTTATTGTCATAGACCAACACAAAGTGGCACATAATTGTAAAGTGGAAGGAAAATGATCAATGTTTTTCAAACATTTTTACATATAAATATCTGAAAAGTGTGGTGTGCATTTGTATTTAGCCCTCTTTAGTCTGATACCCCTAACTAAAATCTTTTGGAACCAATTGCCTTCAGAAGTCACCTAATTAGTAAATTGAGTCCATCTGTGTGTAATTTAATCTCAGTATAAATACAGCTGTTCTGTGAACTCTCAGAGGTTTGTTAGAGAACCTTGGTGAACAAACAGCATCATTAAGGCCAAAGAACACACCAGACAGGTCGGGGATAAAGTTGTGGAGAAGTTTAAAGCAGGGTTAGGCAGGTAACGTCCCGGGGCGTGGTCTGAGAATGGCGGTGTGAGGAGCTGCTCTCCCTGAACGCCCAGACCTCCCCGCTGAATGTAGCGTTACGACTGCCCTATAGCTAGGTATGAGCACTGCTAAGCTAAGGAAAGCCCAGACCTCTGCTCTTAACCTGGAGAAGATAGAGAAGACAGGACGGACGGAGATTAGAGACTACTTTACTGGCGTCCAGACCCGCAGTGCCCGAATAGACCTCGTCAATTCAAGAGGCAGGGAGACCTCACGGCAAGCGGAGAGGATGAGCACGGGGGGACAGACTGAGCTCCAGGAGAGTGAGCTTGTGAATACCGCACCTCCCTTACCTTTGATGCCGAGCGGGGCAGTAGTGGAGACCCAGGCGGGACGTACTGCAGCTGGTCGGGAAGATACAGGTACAATTGAGCTCAGCGAGATTAGGGACCTGCTGCGGGCGATGCCGACCAGGGCTGACATAGAAGCGTTACCTACTAGGGAGGACATAGAGGTAATGATCTCCCGGGTGTCTGAGATCCATCAGCGGGAAATACAGGAGGTGAGGTCTGACGTGCAACAGCTGAACGTGCGGGTTACAGAGAGGGAAGCTTCAGCTGACTGTGTAGAGAGGAGGCTGGTAGAGATGGAACAGGAGCTGGCTAGGCATAAGGAACATGCATTGAATTTGCAACTATACACTGAGGAGATGGAGGACCGAGGCAGACGAGGGAATGTGCGGCTACGAGGTGTCCCTGAATCCGTGGGCCAGGAAAATCTCAGAGAAACGGTGGTCGCTATATTTAAAAAGATATTGGAACCTAACCCGCCAGAAATATTGGAAATAGACCGGGTGCACAGAGCTCTGGGCCCCAAACGGAGGGAAGAGGACAGGCCCCGAGATATTATCTGTCGAATACATAGATATGTATATAAAGAGGAGATTGTACGGAAGGCATGGAGTGTCGGGGTCTTAGATGTTAACGGAGCTAAGGTGAAGATATTACCAGATCTTTCTTATGCGACTCTACAGCGTCGAGCGATACTAAGACCCCTACTGGACCAGCTGCGAGAGAAAGGTTTAACATATAGGTGGAGATTCCCGTTCGCATTGACCATACGGAAAGAGGAGACTTCTTTTACTCTGAGTAGGATGACGGACTCCGCCGACCTTTTTGCATTCCTGGGGATCCCAACCTTTCCACTACCAAACTGGCTGAGATCATTACAATCTCCCGGACAAAGGGGGAACCAGTCCCAACAGACAGGGGAGCATCCCGGGACTAATAGATGGAGGCAAAGGGCACAGGAAAATATAGATCAGGAGGCTAAGCAGGGATAGAACTATACAGCTTACCGTAATACTTATTACTTACATTACCTCTTACAGTACTTTCCTGGTATCTTGCTGCTCCTCCTCTGCATCCCTGAGGTACCTCTGAGGCACCCCTGTGGCACCTATGGAAAGAAGAAAGAATCTGAAAAGGGACATGGACTAACCTCAGGTACTCACACCACCTTTTTTCCTTTTTTTTTTTTCTTTCTTCTCCTCCTCCCCCTCATTTTCGTGGAGGAAGAACCGGAGAACTCTGTATAAGGGTACGAGGGTATATATGGGATATATAAAGAAGAGATAAGAGGAAGAGAAGATCCCTCATGTCATTTTTTTTCCTCCCCCCCCCCCCTTGTGTGGGGAAGACTTTTTTTTTTTTTTTTTTTTTTGGGTTGTGTGCCATGGGTGTTATGTTTTAAAGGCATACATAATAATTTTTTTTTTTTTTTTTTATATTTATTTATTTATTTATTTATTTTTTTTCTTCAATGTGAATGATACCCTGGAATAGACGAATATAATAGACTGAAATAAGGGGGAGGGAGGCTGACAATGAGATGGTTAATGCTTAATATAATATGGGGGCGATGGTGGTTAGATTTGGTGATGCTTTGGGGGGAGTGAGGGGGGATCTCTAGGGTAAAAGGGGGGGAAAGGGGGGGCGAAAATAGAGGGAGGGGGGTGGTATATGAGATTTTGGGGGGGTACGGGGTATTGGGTAAGGAGGGGGGGTTGTAAAACACATGTAAAACACATTTTCGCGATAGTGTATATAAAAGAGGGGATAGTATCTTTAATAGAAGGTACAAGAGAGAGGTAAGCACTATAGAGACACCTAATTAAATGTACGGTAAATGGGTACAGTACTCGTAATCACGGAGGGGTTTTTTTTTTTTTTTTTGGGGGGTAGGATGAGGGGAGGATAGTAAGAGAAAGCAAGGGGGGTCACTTGGAACTCACTATTAAAGGGGAGGGGGGTGGGGGGGAAGGGAAGAGGGGGGATGGTGTTGTTTTAGGTTTCTTTATTTTGTCGTGTTTTCTTTGTGTGTGGGGGGGAGGAATCACATAAAGGGTCCCCCCGAACTTCCAGTATCCTAACTAGGTAGACATACAGAAGTGTAGCCCCCGTTCCCTCCCTGTTCCCCTTTAAGAATTCTCGAATTCAGGGTTTAAATTATCAGTTAGATAAGCTATCTTAGTGTTAGGGTTTGGGTTTTTAACCATGGCAAGGGTCGTGGGAATTGAATGGAATGAAATGTTTTTTTTTTTTTTTTGGTATAATATATTTTAGGTTGAAGGAAGGGAGGGGGTGAGGATGGAGAGGAGGGGGGGGGGGGAGGGAGGAGGGGGGAAAGGAGGGGGGAAACTTATGTTTATGTTTATGATTCAAAATATATATTTCCCCGTATCTTAGGGGACATAATATGGTTATAATATGGTCAATATATGGTTAATACTAGTGGCAGAGGGGAAATTGAAAAAAGTCTAATAGCACTGATGTATATATATACCGGAATATAAGCTGTTTGTAATAGGGCAGATAATAAGAATAATGTTGATGTGAGCGGCGGGGAGGGAAGGGGAAGGGAGGGGGGAGGGACCTCACCCGCATATTTTTGACTGAACCCCCACATAGGTAAGTACTCACTTAAGTGGCAGACCCAAAGTGAGTACAAAAAAAGAAACTTTCAATTTAAATCCCCCTATTTCTTAAAGGGGGATACGGGGTGCTCTTACCCATCGTAACACATTAGGGTTGTTAGAACCCTTTTGCTCCTTTTTTTTTTTTGCTCCTTTTTTTTTTTTTTTTCCCTTTTTCTTTTTTTTTTTTTTTTTTTGCTTCTGGCTCGGTAGGGGAGATGGAGGAGCTGAGAGCTATCTCTCTAAACTCTAAGGGGCTTAATACCCCAGAAAAAAGGAGGATGCTCCTTCAAGACCTGAAACGATTTAAATCGGATGTGGCTTTCATTCAAGAAACACACTTTAGAGAGGGCAGAGCACCAACTTTGAAAAATAATCTTTTCCCATTGGTATACCACGCCTTTAATAGGGCAAGTAAATCTCGAGGGGTATCTATATTAATAGCAAGACAAGTACATTGGAAATTAATAGATCAAAGAATAGACACAGAGGGCAGATTCTTGTTCCTGAAAGGCATGATTGAGGGTAATAAAGTGACCTTGGCTACAATATATGCACCGAATACTAACCAAGACCAATTCATTAGCGCCACCCTTAATAAACTTATGAAATTTACAGAAGGTAAACTACTTCTGGGAGGAGACTTTAATCTCCCCCTAGATCCTAAAATGGATACCTCAGCAGGAAAATCCTCGGTAGCCAAAGGCCTTCGTAAGAGGGTCTTACAGACCCTCCATAATTTTCAACTTACCGATGCCTGGAGAGCGTACCATCCAGATGAAAAGGAGTATACCTTCTATTCAACCCCACATAAGGGTTACTCTCGGATTGATCTATTTATTGTCCCACACAATATGGTAATGGAGATCAAAGAAATAGAGATAGGGAGTATCACATGGTCTGACCATGCCCCGATTACCATGACACTGATTATGAATAAACAGCCGGGGGGAAAGATGAGACAGTGGCGACTGAATGAGAACCTGCTTGAGGATGAGGTAACGATTCAAGAGGTAATGAGAGAAATTGAATATTATTTTCAATATAATTCTACACCAGAGATAGATGCAGGGATAATATGGGAGGCGCATAAAACCGTAATAAGAGGGATTCTTATTAAGCATGGCTCCAGGATAAAGAAGGACAGGGAAAAGCAACTGAATAAATTACTTACAGATATACAAGTATTGGAGACCAAACATAAACAAGACCCGAGAGGAGCAGGAGAGAGGGAACTTCTAGCTCTACGTAGACAAGTGACGGATTTATTGCATTATAGAGCTAAGGCAGCAGTACAGAGATGTCGGAGATATTATTATGAATCAGGAGACAAATGTGGCCGAACATTGGCTAGAGCTATACAAGAACAGAAAACCCAATCATATATCCCTTACGTGGTGGATGCGAAGGGGAAAAAGATATATCTCCCCACTCAGATAGCCATGACTTTTCGTAAGTTTTACCAGACTCTATATAATTTACCTACCACAATGCAACACCAAAATGATGAAAATAAGATAGAGGAATATATAGCATTGTCAGGTATCCCCCAATTATTAGAACAGACCAGAAAGGATATGGAAGTGCCTATCACACTAGAGGAACTACAAGAGGCCATTAAGTCAGCTAAATCAGGTAAAGCCCCGGGTCCAGATGGATTTACATACAAATACTATCAGAAATTTTTTCCCCTCCTAGGCAAGCAGATGGTACAAATATTCAATGCAATAGGACAAGGGACAAGGTTTACATCAGAAACGTTGAAATCACATATTACTCTTATACCGAAGGAGGATGAGGACCCATCAGTATGTGGTAGCTATCGCCCTATCTCTTTACTTAATGTAGACTTAAAAATTTTCACTAAGGTACTGGCTATGCGTATCCAACCACATCTAATAAATTTAATACATCCAGACCAGGTAGGTTTCATACCAAGCCGAGAGGCTCAAGATAATACTATTAAAACCCTGAACCTTATTCATGTAGCCAACCTCTCGAACATGCCCACTGTGTTCTTAGGAACAGATGCCGAAAAGGCATTTGATCGGGTTAGTTTGCCTTTTGTGTTCTCAGTGCTACGATATGTGGGGATGGGGGAGAGGATGGTTGGATGGATATCGAGTTTATACACAAGATTAGAGGCACAAATTAAAGTAAATGGATTCATATCTGATCCCTTTTCTATTTCTAATGGCACTCGACAGGGATGCCCCTTATCACCCCTCCTTTTCGCGCTATCGCTTGAACCCCTACTTTGTAGAGTAAGGCAAAATCCCGATATATCGGGGGTAAGAACTGGAGATACGGACTATAAGGTCTCCGCTTATGCGGATGACCTTTTGTTTTCTCTGACGAAACCAACAATATCAATGCCGAATTTGTTGGGAGAACTGGATCGATATGGTACCATATCTAATTTCAAAATTAATATGATAAAATCAGAAGCAATGGGGGTATCTATGTCGGTATTACAAACCAGTACCTTGAAAACAAACTTTAAATATAGATGGTCCTCGACGGCCATTAAATACCTGGGCACCTATATGCCACCCAAACTAGACCAAACTTTTGAATTGAATTTTTTACCCCTATTAAGTAGAATTAAAACCCTATTGGCTAAATGGGACAAGGGTATCTTCTCGTGGTTTGGCAGATGTAACATAATTAAAATGTCAATCATGCCCAAACTAATATACTTATTTCAAACACTGCCAATTCATGTACCTGTAGAATTTTTTAAACGGATGAATGCTCTGATAGTAGACTTTGTCTGGGGGCATAAGAGGCCAAGATTACAACGTCGAATACTGACCATGCCTAAACAATTTGGGGGGGTAGCAGTTCCTGACACTCAGAAATACTATCAAGCGGCCCATATGGTGAGAGTAATAGACTGGTGCAGGCATACAAGTCTTAAAATATGGTCAAAGATTGAGCAATCACAGTGCAGAGTCCCATTGCGTCGAGCGGTTTGGTGCTTTGGAGACCTCAGTTCTGATCTCAAAAAGCACCCAACCTTGGGCCCTACCCTGCGGATTGGCTCTCAAATATGCACCACCACCGGACTATCATCAGTCAACTCCCCCCTGTACCCCATTGTGGGGAACTCACGTTTCCCTATGGGACTACAGGAGGGACCATGGAGAAGACTTTTAGACTTACAGATATTTCAGGCTTCGCATTTCGCGCAAGGAACGACGAGTAATTGGCCCTCATTAAAAGAATTAACTTCATCCAATGACCGCTTTGGCCTTGATTATTGGAGTGGAGTCCAGCTGAGACATTTTTTTAATACCCTACCACCCTTGGAGGGTTTCTTAAGACCATTGACTCCCTTCGAAAAATTGAGTGAAGAAACAGGCCCTTGTTACCATACACTGTCGAAAATATATGGATTATTGATCGCCCCCCAGAAGACTATGTCCCCCCATATATAAGGAAGTGGGAGATAACATTGGACAGGACATTTACGCAGATACAACATAAGCAGATTATAAAGTGGGCGCTAAAATCATCCATATGTACGAGGGCCCAAGAAACTAACTTTAAAATTATGACGAGATGGTACCAAACACCATCACTGCTTAATAAATATTTGCCGGAGATCCCAGATAAATGTTGGAGATGCCAAGAGGAAAGAGGGACATTGCTCCATGTGTTTTGGTCATGTTCGAGATTAGTATATTTCTGGAGGGAGGTACGTCAGATAGCACAAAAATTTACTGATTATAATATACCAGAAGACCCGGCCTTATTCTTGTTGCACGTCTCTGAAATACCAGGGGAAATATACAGTAAATCAATTGTACGTCATCTTATTAATGGAGCTAGAGCATGTATTGCCCGGCAGTGGAGAGATACGAATCCCCCAACAATCTTCCTATGGTTTAATAGAATTGAAGAAGTAAATAAGATGGAGGACTTAACACTCTCACGCCAAAACCGCCATGAGACTTATTCTAAAACCTGGGCACAATGGAACATATTTAAATATTCAGAAGAAGGGAAGACTCTTTTTTGTAACCCAAGAAGAAGGGGGGGGAGCTGGGGCTCCTCTACCTCCCTGTCCGAACCGAGAGAATTTATATAGGGATTTTTTTTTTTTTTATATTTTTTTTTTTGGTTAGGGTGTGGTAACCGAAGCTTTTTAGAAGGTGGAGGGTAATAGGAGGGGTTGGGGATCTTAGGAGGGGAAGAATCAAAAGAATATTCCAATAGAACTAGATTTATGTTCTATTTAAGGTCAGAAGAATGTGATATATGGTTTGGGCCCGTGGGGCATTTATTGGTTTAAACTGAAACAGTAAAATGTGTTATTTGATTATTTCCCCTGTATGTTGGATAAAACAGATAAATAAAAGATTTGGATAAAGCAGGGTTAGGTTATAAAAAAATATCCCAAGCTTTGAACATCTCATGGAGCACTGTTCAATCCATCATCTGAAAATTAAAAGAGTATGGCACAACTGAAAACCTACCAAGACATGGCCGTCCACCTAAACTGACAGGCCAGGCAAGGAGAGCATTCATCAGAGAAGCAGCCAAAAGGCCCATCGTAACTCTGGAAAGAATATCTCACCAATCACAGAAAGAGTTTGACAGTCACCACATCCCTCAATGGAAGAAAGAAAAAACCCCCCTGGGAAAATGGGACTTAAAAGTGACTGGCAAACAAATAATATTGAGTACAAAAATATATTTTATTAAATTAACACGTAATCATAAAAACTTGTTGATACATATGTTACAAGACCAATTGATGGATATATATTTCGTGTGAATGCCTGTAGGCGTAGCTCGTGGCACCTGACCCAACGTTTCTGGCGTGAAGCTCTTCTTCAGGGGTTTATTTCAAGTGTGTACAGAGCAATACCATCTGGTAAGACATATATATAATATTAGTACATACAAATTAGATAAAATGCATTCTGCGTGTTGCAGTAAAAGACAGAGAACAGAAAATCATGTAGTCAACCAAAGGTGATAAGAGGAGGGAAAGAGACAGAAAGGGAAAAAGGGACGGAAAGAGGAGAGAAAGGGGAAAAGGAAAAAAAAGGGAAGAGAAGATTCAAATGAAAAAGAGGGAAAGGAGAAAAGGAGGGGTGAGAAAAATTGGAAATTAAAAAAAAAAAAAAAAAAAGGGGGGGGGGGGTGGGGGGGGGAGAGAAGGGGGAAAGAAAAAATTATGGAAATATATCTTACATCAGACACACATCCATAGGATCAAGCAATGGCCCAGCAATGATGTATAGATTATATAGATCAGTCAGCGCATAGCAGTTATTCCAACGAGGATCACAAAGTCCACATCCGGAAAACCACTGAATGTAGGAAGTGAGAGTTAGGTTGGAATCAGGACTAAAAAAAAACAGATATTGCTCATAATGGGGGTATATAGAGTATAGAGAGAAATATGTACATAACCTACCGAGATTTATAGAAAACAGTTAATGATAAAGATAGAACCGGGGAAGAGTTTCTGTTGAAATATCAAGAAGAGAAACCCGTGGAGTAGGGCGGTGGTGCACGAATGCACCTAATCTATTTTTGTAAATAACCAAAACGACAAAAATCACTTAGCGACAGGTTGAAAAAATTGAGTTCTAATATATAAGGCATAATATATAAATAAGACCCATATTGTGGGGTCATAGTACCTGTAACTGGCTCCCACACTCACATATGTCTCTGTCAGCCGATAAAGCCACTATAGCAGAGAAAGCTGGATGCAACACATGAGAACGATATCGGGCTGGGTCCTATAGAATACTAAAAAATGAGAAAAATTAGAGAATATATATAATATATATATATATATATATATCTCACTTTCTCACTCTCCTGATACCCAAAGAGGTTATCTGTATATGTTCCAAAAATAAATAACACTTACCAATTAATTAGAGTGAAAAACCGTAAAGGTTGCAGTGGTGTAGAGAACCGGATAATATGTTCCGCATGCGTCCAGAGGAAGAGACAAATGAGTCCTCATATATGTGGAGTATGCCTATATGGATAACATAGTTGTATCCGAGTAAAAATACAGCACTGCACGGAAACCAGTAAGGTAAAGGTAGAGTAGAGATAGGTGGTAATACAAATACCTGAAACTTGATGTATAGATGAAGAGGATCTCAAATGGTAGCACCGTTGCTGCACCTAGATAGACTATGAACTGATCATTCTATGGGGCGGCGAGGTGCGTGAAGGATGCCCGCGCCTGCGCAGTGCGCTGTATTGTGACCGCAGCTCTGCGTAATGAGTAGAGATGGAACGCATCGTAATGTAAACATCCCCGCTCTCATGTGTGTCGCGGTAATGTGACGTGTATCCTACATCACTCTGTAAGGTAGCAGAGCTATGGTGTGCCAGATGGGACACAAAGGTCCCCTGCTTTAAAAGCGCGGAGCCCGGACCCAGCACAGGCAGCACTGGAGACGAGCGCCGTGCTAAAAAAGCACCAGCGCCAATCCATGAAGAATTCATGGAGAAAGAAAAGGGGCATGCACGTCATATGACGCATACTGCCCCTACCGGCACTGTGTGGAATACTGTATGGGCACATGACAGATGGAAAGGGAATATGTCAATAATCAAGTGAATGCTGATCCCCTGGTGGGAAATCGGTTTAAAGAAAATAAAAACATAATGAAAAATAGAATAAATGGCAAAAAGAAAAAACAGAAAAGAAAAATTAAAAATAAATAAAAAAAAAAAAAAAAAACTAAAAGAAAAAAGGAGAGAGGAAGGGAAAACCTTTAATATATGATAAACCATAAATGGTATTATCACTGAGTGTAAAAATAAGAATATGTACATATATACATCACAAAAAATAATAATATACCATAGTCTGTTTTTTTCTCCCAGAACCTGGAATAGGTATACTAGATAAAGAGGGGAAAAGAAGGGGAGACTTGGTTCAGTTTAAGCATATTTGGTTTGAGCACATATATGGTATAATCATCATACATATGCGCATATATTCGCATCCACATGTGCAAGTAAAAGACTTTGCGCACGTGGGTGCGGGGCATCCCGCAGGTGTAACCAGGAGATAGCAATCATAATGATAGTGCCGATAAATCACAGTGGTGATATTGGTCAAAAGGATTTGAGGAAGAGAGGGAGCAACAGAATAGATGTATCTATTCCTCCCATCCTCCTGAGGAGTAACCCTCCAGAAAAGGCCGATAGCTAATAATGTCTTTTAGACCAGGAGCTCTAGTGGCATTCAGTATCCACCGTGATTCCCGTTGTAGCAGTATTCTGTTCCAATCTCCACCATGTGGATTTGGATGGATTCTGTCTAGTATTAGGAATTTTATCTTAGGAATTTTCCCTCCATGTTGATCTTTAACATGACGTCCAAGAGGTAAATCTGGGCATGCCTTCCTCATCGTAGTGATATGACGAGAGGCTCTTTTGGAAAATTGCTGTTTCGTTTTGCCAACGTAGAATGCCCCACATTGGCACATTAGAAGGTATACCACGCCAATAGTCTTACAGTTGGCATAGTGTAAGGGTTTAAATATTTTTACGTTTGGCAGAATTATATTATCTCCAATGTACATATACTGGCAGAAGCTACAGCCTCCGAATCGGAAGGTTCCAAGTCGCTTACATGGATCTGAGTGGAAATCACTAGTGTATTCACTTTTAATTAGTGTGTCACGTTGTGATTTTGTTCTACGATAAGAAATTGCAGGTTTTTCAGTTATAAAGGGGCTCAATAATGGATCGATATGTAGCAAATGCCAGTATTTTGCAATTATCTTACTGATCGCATGATTTTGTTTGGTGTACCGAGTAATGACTCTAAGGGTGTAGGGTTCTTTCCCCTTCAAACACAGAGTTTTAGATTTCTTGAACAGAAGATCTTGTCTTGATTTAGAGGTTGCTCGTTTATAGGCTTTTTTAAGACACGTGGGGGAATAGCCACGAATAAGTAGTCTATCTCTTAGTTCATTTGCCTCTTTCTGAAAGACAGTATCTTGTGTGCAATTACATCTCAATCTCAAGTATTGTCCAAAGGGAATGGATCGAATAAGTGGTATTGGGTGGGCACTCTCAGCATGCAAAATACTATTGCATGCTATTTCTTTCCGATATAGGGAAGTTGTTATTGTGCCATCATAATCTTTAATAATAGTGATGTCCAAAAAGTTTACTTGTGATGCACTATATGCCATTGTAAAATTTAGGTTATAAGAATTCAAATTCATGTTAATGATGCATGATTCAAGTAGTTCTGATGATCCTGCCCAGATGATCAAAATATCATCTATGTAACGATGCCAGCCAATGATATGTTCAATGAACATGTGCCAGGCATCGCTAGATAGAAAAGCTTGTTCCCACTCCCCCAGGTACAGGTTTGCGTAAGATGGGGCGCAACACGTCCCCATCGCTACACCCTGTACCTGGAGGTAGTGGGACCCATCAAAAGAAAACACATTGTGTGTAAGTATAAAATGGAGAGCTGCAACTAGAAATAGGTTAAGAGGGCGATTGTCCTTATGGGATTGTGAAAGGACTCGACCTATGACTTCGATGCCCTTCTGGTGTGGGATGGAGCTATACAAAGCTTCAACATCCACTGTCACAAGAAGAGCATCGGGTGGAATAACCATGCCATCGAGTTGTTGTAGTAGATGTATAGTGTCCTTCACAAATGAAGGAAGACTACTTGTCGTATCTGTTCATCTAAGAATTTACTTAGGTTCTCTGTAATTGAACCGCATCCAGATACTATAAGACGTCCTGGAGGAGGTATCTTGTTCTTGTGTACTTTTGGTAAACTGTAAAAAGTAGGTATCACAGGGTATGTTGTACGCACAAAATCCCAGGTTTGTTTTTCGATCACTTTATTGGTGTATGCTTCATCTACAAGATTATAAAATTCATGTTCAAATTTGTCAATAAGTGAACGTGATATTTTGTTATACCAAACTGGGTTATTTAGAATTTCCAGACACATGTTCTTATATTGTTCGTTGTTCATGACTACAATATTGAGGAAAGGAAGGTGCGCCAAACTAATTGCAGTATTAACGTTTTAATAACCATTAAACGCGTCATCCTATTGGTCCGTTCTTCTTACCACGTCACTTCCGGTCACTTCCGGTCCGACGGCACGCTGCGCTCCACGCTGAAGCGCACGCTGATGCGCATCGTCCTGGATCTTCCTCCACTACAGGAAGAATAACAAGATTCACCCGTACAGCATCTCTACGCCCAGGACTTCCATTGCTGACACTACATCTGCCTTCAGCCTTCAGCCTTATTCTCCATCTGGGACCTACATCTTTCCCTCGGACTGTTGATGACACCGGACCCTGTATGCTATTTACACTCTACATGCCTGATTACTTCTTCCTATTTGTGAGTAGCCATTTGGCTGTTTTTATTAATGGTTATTAAAACGTTAATACTGCACTTAGTTTGGCGCACCTTCCTTTCCTCATTTATCTTCCAGAGCCTGCTTCTGCCTATGGTAGCTGCCGCTGGTGCATACATCATCTGATGGACATTGGAATAATTTATAGTGTATTTTCCAGTGACATTTTAACTCCTATTATACCAGAACTATTTTGCGCCATTTTACCTTTTCCTGATGACTACAATATTGCCTCCTTTATCGGCCGGCTTAATTGTTAACTGTGTCTGCTTGGTAAGATTGCTTAAAGCTTGTTTTTCATTACTGGACAAATTGGTTGTCTTTGCAGGATGGCAATAAGTCTTGTAGATTTCTTTAGTGGTCATGGCTAGAAAAGCTCCCAGATTGACATTTGTTCCTATAGGTGGAAATTTGTCAGATTTTTTCTTTAGTCTTGACTGTATTGTTTTTTTTTTTTATAGATATTAGGTGTACAGAGCAATACCATCTGGTAAGACACATATATCATATTAGTACATACAAATTAGATAAAATGCATTCTGCGTGTTGCAGTAAAAGACAGAGAACAGAAAATCATGTAGTCAACCAAAGTTGATAAGAGGAGGGAAAGAGACAGAAAGGGAAAAAGGGACGGAAAGAGGAGAGAAAGGGAAAAAGGAAAAAAAGGGAAGGGAAGATTCAAATGAAAAAGAGGGAAAAGAGAAAAGGAGGGTTGAGAAAAATTTCTAAATTGGTAACTGAATCACGTGGTGGCCCATCTGGGCAAGGTGTTTCTGGTCCTGCTCCTCTTAACACTAACGTAGTTAATACTGAACAGGGAGAGGTCCCTCTGTAGCTAGAAGTTCCACAATCTTTGAAAAATTCCCTTAATGTTATCAATTTGTCTGACTACCAACTTTCTAATGATGAGGTCTCTATACTTTCAAGAGGTTTAAGTTTCTGTCCAGAGTCCGATATGGACAAATTCGAAGTAGTCGAATACAGGCTAAAACACAGGACGAATTAGACCTAGACAACCTCCTGGAATTAGCTGAAGACCAAGGCGGTCTTGACCTGATTGATAGGATTGACCTAGAGAATCTGCTGTCCATCAATATCTAAAAAAAAAAAACAAACAATACAGTCAAGACTAAAGAAAAAAATCTGACAAATTTCCACCTATAGCAGGGATATGCAATTAGCGGACCTCCAGCTGTTACAGAACTACAAGTCCCATGAGGCATAGCAAGACTCTGACAGCTACAAGCAAGACACCCAGAGGCAGAGGCATGATGGGACTTGTAGTTTTGCAACAGCTGGAGGTCCGCTAATTGCATATCCCTGACCTATAGGATCAAATGTCAATCTGGGAGCTTTTCTAGCCATGACCACTAAAGAAATCTACAAGATTTATTGCCATCCTGCAAAGACAACCAATTTATGAAAAACAAGCTTTAAGCAATCTTACCAAGCAGACACAGTTAACAATTAAGCCGGCCGATAAAGGAGGCAATATTGTAATGAACAACGAACAATATAAGAACATGTGTCTGGAAATTCTAAATAATCCAGTTTGGTATAACAAAATATCACGTTCACTTATTGACAAATTTGAACATGAATTTTATAATCTTGTAGATGAAGCATACACCAATAAAGTGATCGAAAAACAAACCTGGGATTTTGTGCGTACAACATACCCTGTGATACCTACTTTTTACAGTTTACCAAAAGTACACAAGAACAAGATACCTCCTCCAGGACGTCCTATAGTATCTGGATGCGGTTCAATTACCGAGAACCTAAGTAAATTCTTAGATGAACAGATACAACCATTTGTAAGTAGTCTTTCTTCATTTGTGAAGGATACTATACATCTACTACAACAACTCGATGGCATGGTTATTCCACCCGATGCCCTTCTTGTGACAGTGGATGTTGAAGCTTTGTATAGCTCCATCCCACACCAGAAGGGCATCAAAGTCATAGGTTGAGTCCTTTCACAATCCCATAAGGTCAAACAAAATTTTCCGTGGATTTTTGTTTGAAGGGCGTTGGCCGTGAATGACCATAGCATACACACTACAGGACTTTTTCAGCCAACAAACATGAACGTAGTGACGTAATTGACGTTCTACTTGTTTTTTCTGCTCTTTTCTGCTCTTTATCGCCACCCTTTGGTCCACTTCTGCTATTGTTGGTTGATTTTAACATTGGTTCTGAGCATGCGTATTTGTACTTCGGACTAAAGTTCGATGGATTTCTGTACACACGGCAGGACTTTGCACTATAGGACTTTTGTTGCCGAAAAGTTTGTCCGTTTGCATAGCGAACTTTTGTCCGATGAAAACCGAAAAAGTTTGTCCGATGGAGCGTACACACGCTCGGATTTTTTTGAAAACCTGCTCATTTTGAAGTTTGTTGTCAAAAAGTCTGATCGTGTGTATGGGCCTTTAGAATGTCCCTTATCTATTTGTAAAAAATAAATAAAATAATGTCTCTTTCCAGCAAGACTTAAGCCTCATACACACGATCTGACTTCAAACAAACTTTTCCGTGGATTTTTGTTTGAAGGGCATTGACCGGGAAACGCCCATAGCATACACACGGCAGGACTTTTTTCTGCAAACTTTCCCAAAACCACGTGGTTTTTCTGCTCTTTTTTGCTCTTTACCGCCACCTTTTGATCAACTTCTGCTATTGTTGGTTGATTTTAACATTGGTTCTGGGCATGCGTATTTGTACTTCGGACTAAAGTCCGATACATTTCTGTACACATGGCAGGACTTTGCACCGTAGGACTTTTGTTGACGAAAAGTTTGTCCGTTTGCAGAGCGAACTATTGTCCGATGAAAACTGAAAAAGTTTGTCCGATGGAGCGTACACACGGTAGGATTTTTTAGAAAACCTGCTCATTTTGAAGTTTGTTGTCAAAAAGTCCTACCGTGTGTATGGGGCTTAAGATTTCAGCATCCATGTCCATTGGAGGAATCTCAGTAACCAAGTGCTTTAAAGTGATTGTAAAGGTTCGAAAATTATGTCATACTTACCTCCACTGTGCAGCTTGTTTTGCACAGAGTGGCCCTGAACCTCGTCTTCTGGGGTCCCTCAGCGGCTGTCTCGGCTCCTCCCCCATCAGATAACCCCCTCTGGGAAGAGCTTTCCCAAGGGGTTACCTTGCGGGCGCGCTCCCGAGTCCAGCATTTGCGTCCATAGACACGAATGCCAGACTCGGCCCTGCCCCCCCGGTGCCCGCGTCATTGGATTTGATTGACAGCAGCGGGAGCCAATGTCTGCACTGCTATCAATCAATCCAATGAAGAGCCAAGAAGCCCGGGCCGAGAAGAGCCGAGAAGCCAGCACGTTCATGACGCGGGACTTTCGAGGGCTCAGGTAAGTAAACCGGGGGGCTGGGGGGCCGGTAATTATCGGATGTTTTTTCACCTTAATGCATAGGATGCATTAAGGTGAAAAAACAGGAAGGTTTACAACCCCTTTAAGTAGGGATGGTAATATGCAGCTTCTGGGAGTAAGAATTTCTTCCCTGTTGTCTGGTATTAGGTCACACTCAAGTTCAACTAATGTTGGCAAGGGTATTCCCCCTTTGTCTTGATATGGAGACCATGAACCCACCGGCCCTTCTGCCAGAGGTTTCTTATCGACCAGAACAGGTGTTGAGAGTGAAGCAATGTGGACCACAAATATAAAGTACAATGTTCCTCTGGTATTTCTATGCATCGCATGTCCCTCTAGTGCCCAGTGTTATCAACTGACATCATGTTTGTGAGCTAAGGGATTGTGGGATCAGTAGTTCCTCAGATTGATAATTGCTTTGCATGACTCTCTACCTGGACTACATCTCCCAGGGATCTTTGCTGCCATCGGAAAGATAGCTGAGAGGAACTATATAAGAAACCAAAGCCCCGCCCTGCATTCTCTTCCTCCTGGGCTTGATGCCCATTGTCAGATGGGCTCAGTGGAAGGCTTGAGCTTGCCGATTCAATTTCCTGTCCCAGTGGAAATCAGAGAACACGAGCCAATTGATTCAAACCTCATCGCAGGTGAAGAAGATTCTGAGCTGGTGGCTAGACACCTAGAATCTTTTGCCCGGTCACTCCCTTTTGCTGATTGCCTGGATAGTAGTCATAACCAATGCCAGTACTCGAGGCTGGGGAGATACCTGCCAGGGGAGAGTAGCCCAAGACAATTGGTCCTGCCAAGTGAAGGATATAGTTTTCAACATCCTGGAGATGGGATCTGCCTTTCAAACCCTTTTTCAGGGATGTTCAGTCGTTTCTTCTCCATCTGCGGGCAGCCTACATTCCAGGTCCTTCCATTCTCAAGGCAGACTATTTTCTCAAGAGATCAGTTAGACAATGAAGAAGTGGTTCCTGAATCCACAAACCTGTCAAATGTTGATACGTTGGGCTTTTCAACCAGTGGTTGACCTATAAGCATCACCAGCAAATGCCAAACTTTCAATGTTTTACATCAGTCTACCTTGCCCACAGAGAGCAGTGACAGATGCTCTGACAGCAGCATGGTCTTTTCAGACTGCATAAGCCTTTCCACCAACACCACTAATCTTCAACTTTCTCAGAAGACTGATAAAGGGGAAAGTCACAGTTCTTGTAATTTAAGTAATACCCAACTGGCCAAATGTCAGTGGTTTCTGCTGCTGCGTCTACTGACTTTGAAGCCACCAAAGTCAATTCCAATGTCCCTGGGTCTGTCGTCTCAGGGTCCAGTGCTTCATCCATCTCCTCAGAGGCTGCGGTTGCAGGCTTAGATTTTGGAAAGCAGAGGCTGATCAAGGCAAACTGTTCAAATGCTGTAATTGGTACCCTGCTAAAGTCTATAAAACCGAGGTCTACTTGCAACTTACAATGAGTACGGATCAAGTTCCAGGACTTTGCTTCCACCCAAGGCTTCTCTCCTTCCACCCTCCCAAATAAGTAATATTTTGGACCTTCTCCAAAAAGGCCTAGATATGAACCTAAGTCTTGGTACTCTTAAGGGTCATGTTTCTGCCCTGTCTGCCCTCACAGGGATTCAGTGGGCTGCCAATAGTCTTGTTGCTCAATTTTTTAAAGCATACCTGAGGTTAAAGCCTCCAAGAAAATGTTGCTTTCCTAAGTGGGACCTACCTGTGGTCCTGGACTTCCTGGCTTCGGATACGTTCTTGCAAAATATGTCCTTTTGGCGTATAACCTTAAAAGCGGCCTTTTTGGTCACAAACTCCTTCGCAAGGAGAGTCTCAGAGATCATAGCTCCCAACTGTCCCTGATTTTGAGGGACTGTCCCTGATTTGGAGCAATATCCCTCTGTCCCTCATTTTGGTCTGATCTGTATAGTTGTATATGAAATGCACTATTTATATCTCAAAAAGTGTCTCCCAGTGCTAAACCTTTCATACCATTTATAAATTGCTGCATCTGTAAAATTTTAAAAGCCAATATAAAGGAATAGTAGTGTGTAAAAAAAAAAAAAAAGCACTTGTGGGTTTTAATTATCTTTATTTGGGGGTCAATTCTCCTAAAAGGGAGCGTGGAATAGGGTGTGTACAATGCCTAAATGCTTTTGCTGGTGGGTGTCCCTCGTTCCCATCTCAAAAAGCCCTGGCCTGCAAGGAGCCATTCACAACCTTTTTATGCGGATAACGTGGCCCTAGTTCCACTGCTAGGATGCATGCCGAAGGTGCCTACTGTATTCCATCTAACCAGTAAATAGTTCTGTTGACATTCTTCTCGGTCCGAGATAGCCAACTAAGGTCTTCAGTTTGCCTCTTTCTGTTTCCAACAGGATCAAGTATTCAACAGGCTAACCACTTCCTGGATAGTTAAAGCTATAACCTTGGCCTATAAGGGAAGGGGTTGGCATTGCCTGATGACATCAGGTAGCATGCTACTTTCAGTATTTCTACATTCTGGGCAGCAGCAAAGGGTGTGTCCTTGAAAACTACCTGCAAAGCGGCCACTTGGTCATCAAGACCTTCTTTACTCACTATTGTAATGAACCAGCTGCCTTAACTACTTTGGAGTTGGGTCTAGAGTTCGGGGCTCTGTGTCATTTTGATTGAAATTGTTCTGGTAATGAATACCCATCCTATTTTTGCTCCAGGTATTTCCCATGTGTGTGCTGACATGGAGCTGTCAGGAAAACGGAAAATTGAATATCAAATACTTACCGCAATTTTTCTTTCCTGACTGGCTCCATGTCAGCACACCTGCCCGCCTGTTTGGAGTGCTAGTTACAATTTATGAGTTAAACGTCCTATCATTGTGGGGGTGGGCGGGGCCCGTACCCATGTGTGTGCTGACATGGAGCCAGTCAGGAAAGGGAAATTGCGGTAAGTATTTGATATTCAATTTTCAGCAGGAAACTTCAGGGGACCTCAGTGAAGGAGCTAGTTGAGAGTCCCGAGGGGAAAATGTGCTCCAAAGCCAAGAAAGAGACAAGAAAAAAAGGGGACACAAGTCACCTGTTACTCTACCCCTTCTTTACCTAAATGAGCAAAAGAAACAAAATCATCAGAGAAGGGAAGACTGAGACAGGAAATCAATGCACGAATAGGGATAAATGGTTTTACATAAATAGATATTAGCTGATCATTGTAAGCACCCCTGTCAGTGGTACATGGTTTGTCTCAACACTCTAACTGCTACAATTTCAGGAGAGCTTGTTCTGTTGAAAAACAACAGACTTACTGTCCAGATCACCAGGTGAAAATAAAAGAAAGAAAGAAAACAAATGCAGACTTCACATCTAAGAATTTGGTAAGCTGCAATATAATTGTAGCGGGTATATACTTTTTAAATCTGGTGAAGACACCAGTGATGCATAGTTCCCTGCGGCCCAGCAGGTGGCACTGTCACTTTGGGCCAAGGTTGAACCATCGCTGAAGTGCCGTACCCTTTGTGACCTCTTGCGGCGGTTGTACGGCGGGGCGGGGAACCCACCGTGCATCCTGGGAGAGGGTATAAAGGGGGCGGACATCTTCGCCACGAGGTTGGAGTCCCGGGCACCTTCAGCCTGAGGGCTGTTGTTGCGGTCGGTGTCCAGGCGGCCCAGGCCTGGATACTTGGAGTTCGTGTTCCATCCCAGACACCTTCAGTCTGGGGTGAGGTACTCAGCCGGAGGCCTTTGGCCCAGTATCTTCCGCTGGGTCACGCGAGGGAGGGATCATCCTAGGGGGCCCCGGGAGTGGGGCACCCAAATCCAGAGGCGTAAGGGACCAGAGGAGGGACTCACCCGAAGACCTGGTGCGGCAGATTGCCAGTGCCGGGTGTACCTCTGGAGACCGCCCGGAGGGATATCTTTCCCAAACAGGGGCCAAATTCAAAGAGGAAGTTCAGTCCATGTTCAATGACCAGTGGCAGCGGTCCAACTATTTCACTCAGGTCAGTGGCAGGGGCCTGCTATTAGGCCAGTGGCAGGGGCCTCAACAGTTCATCTGGTCTGTGGCAGAGACCACTCTCACGGCCGGTGGCAGAGACCATGCACCAGGCCTATTCGCTAAAAAGAAATAGGAGAGCTTAGTTGTGCCTGGGCCTACTTGTTCCCACACCCCATGTTCGTCTGTTACTGGAAGTTCAACTGAGTGTGTTCACCGTACTGTATGAGAAATAAAGGAGTGTTGGACTTTCGATTGGTGTGGGGCTCTATTATTGGCAGACACATCTCCATGGGACAACTGAGGCTTTGTATGCAGTGGACAGACCCGGAGGTAATTCAACTAACTTTGCTCAACCCTCTCATACACACGAGGGAAGAGCTTGGCGTAGTGTCCCTGCACTCTCCTCTCCCAGGTACCCCTAGATGCAAGACATTCACCGTAGGAAAGAGGGAGAGTGAGGGTACCGCTACACGATAAATGCTTGTTTTTGGTCTTGTTTTTTTACTGCTTTAAAGTAGAACTGTAGGCAAAACTTTTTTTTTTATTCATTTTGTATAGAGTCAGGAAGGGTTATAATCCCTGTCAGATTTTTTGTTTTGTTTTTTTGCCATCTGTGTCCTATTGCTTAGATTTACCTTCACTTCCTGTCCCTTAGCCAAACTGGAAGTGAGAGAAAATTCCTACAAATTAAGGAAATTCCTTGGGGACCCCAAGGTCACCAGAACTAGTGCCCCCATTGGAAGATTTCCCCACTATTACTTTTCTGGGGACAACCCAAAATTTGTTGTTTTCTTTTACTTTCACTTTCAATGATCATAGTAAACAGGACAAATAGAGAGGATGAATCCCCTTAACAGGGGGCACAGACAGCAATAAAAACTGACAAGTGTTCTAATCCCTCTCCACTCTATCCAAAAAAAAAAAAAAAAAGTATTACCTTAAGTTATATTTTAATGCATATTTATATCTAATAGTATTACTTTAAAATAAAAAATGGAATTAATCGGGGCATACAGAGGTTTCCAGGCAGTTTTGCAGGCTGGGATCTTACATTCCTACCGGTCATGGTTATTTCTCCACAGAAAGCAGCATTTCCATTACTGCAGCTTCCTCTGCAGAAAGTCCCCTACATGCGATCCTTTAACAGTCACGCTCAAGCTGGGATAAATTTGAAACTTTCTGAATTCCTTTTAGTTGCATATCAGAATTGATTTATAATTACAAATTGAAATGAAAGGATTTAATAAAGTACACCTGGAGATGCTATTCTCTAGGGATAAATAGTTTGCCGCTTGCATATGCATATTTTGGTATTCTGTCTCGGCCCCGGCTGGGTGCTGTTACAGGGATTAAATTAAACAGATGATTAGTGATGCCCTAAAGTAGTGAAGTTTGACCATAAATAGCTCAAACATTTCTACAAAGCCATCTAGACTCGAAGCAAACGAGTCCTTAAAACATGGACTGTATGCAACTACCATTTATAAAAATTAGGCTGAATAATTTATCATATATATTATACATGGGCTAAATTTAGTCCTGCTGTTCTGACTACCGGTACTCTGCTCTTCCTTTATCCCTGCATTCCTCTGTGCCTCATATTGTTTTTAGTGTGGACAGCATACTTTTTTAAATTAAATTATAGTTTCAGATTGTTATACATGAAAAAAAAGGTTCTGACCTGGTAAATCACCTGTGAGAAGTTCAATCTACGTAAGTGATAAACACATATGTTTGGGTCATGCATGTTTGTCTCTGTTAAAGAGAAGTATAATGTAAATGTAAAGTAATGGAAAGTAAAATTGCATGTTTTGAGTTATTACCATAATTATTACCGTAAGGTTATTTATTTATTTTTTTATTATCGAAGTTTATTGAATAATAGAAGAAGTACAAAGATGGAGTCGCAGCTCCATATGAGAATAAAACAGACAGTAATCTGATTTTGATTGACAATAACAATGAAACAATACAGAGAAATGCTGTCTAGAATTTTTGTGTTGAGATAACTAGACCTTAATGCCCTGTACACACGATTGTTTTTTCCGATGAAAAAAGGCCGATGGATTTTTTTCATCGGAAAAAACGATCGTGTCTGGGCCCCATCAGAATTTTTCCATCGGTTTCAAAAAATAGAACATGTTTTAAATTTTTCTGATGTAAAAATAAACGATAGGAAATTCTGATCGTCTGTGGGGAACACCATCGGAGAAAATTCCACGCATGCTCAGAATCAAGTCGACGCATGCTCAGAAGCATTGAACTTTATTTTTCTCGGCTCGTCTGAGTGTTTTACGTCACAGCGTTTTGGACGGTCGGAATTTTGTCTGATGGTGTGTAGGCAAGACTGATGAAAGTCAGCTTCATCGGAATTCTGACGGAAAAATCCATCAGATTTTATTCCATCGGAAATCCGATCGTGTGTACAGGGCATTAGAGTATCTTAAGAGGGTGTGAACACCCTCTATAACAAAAACGTGATGTTTAGTATTCCAGGTCATAACATAATGAGAATCCAACAAAGAGTTAATTCAATTACATATAGCACTGAAAAGAAATGAGGAAATTTAGTTCTGGAAAAATAGGTAGTAAAGAAAAACTAGTGTATAAGGTTGTGTGACAGCAGGAAGGTAAAGTCACCTGGTTGCATCCAGGGGGGTAGATATATTTCTCCCAGATTCAGGCTTTATGCCGACTTATACAACTAGGGAGTTGATGAAGCCCAGCTGAGGCTAGTGGGCTCATGGATGACTCATACCTCTAGGGAGAGGGCTGGGCGTCGTGCAGGCAGGGAGTTGATGAGACCAGCTGAAGCTTGTCAGCTCATTTAAAGGCCTCTATAAAAACTCCCAGATTCATTAGGTGTTTGCTCATGCCTGGAACCAGACCTGTGTGGACTGTCTAGGGAGAGTGAACCCCTGTGCGGTGAGGCAAAGCCTGTGTGGCTATTTGTTTGGACTTTTACTAAACCAGGGACTTAGGGACTAGGACAGCACCAGGCTGATCCCAGTTGTTAGTTTAGGAAACCTGCATGTTTAGTCAGAGGTCAAACTGACCAGGATTTATTTTGTTTATGTTTCTTTTTGGCTTTGCTGTGTTTTTGTCACTGTACATAGAGAAATAAACCGCACCTTTTGATTTTGAAAACCACAACCTCCGTCTGCTGGCCCTGTTTTTGTGTGGGGAGCCCAACCAGGGGGTCACACACACCCGCTACCGAGTTAACCCCCTCACAGTTGGTGGAGAACCAGTGGCAGTTTTTTTTAAGCCATGGAGACCCAGAGACGGCCGGTGGTCTTGTGGATCGTGTAGAGAAATACTTGGCTACAGAGAACCTGACGGCCTCTTCCAGAGACTCTCGGACTTTCCACCCTAAGACCAGACCATCCCCAGGGGCGGATAAGAGGATTCCAAGGGGTGAGGGTGGAGAGAGTGAGAGGGTGGGAGCTCTACCCAAAGTTTGGCGAGAACAGCCTGGGAAGTCAGGGGCTCAAGAGGCAGCCAAATGGATTGTTTGCTACCGCTGCCGGCAAGCGGGACATATTGCAGCAAATTGCCCGGTTGTGGAGGAACCCATGCAATGTGACTTTCTGATGGACAGACGTCAGTCGCTGTGTGCGACAGTCGCATGCACTGCCATTCGGGGAACTGAGAAACATTTATGCAAAATGTGTATTAATGGTAGAAATGTTGTGGTATTACTGGATTCAGGTAGCCTTGTGACCCTGATAAAGGCTGAATTAGTTAAAACAGAGGTCTCTGGGAATAGCAAGGTAGCTGTTATTTGTGTGCATGGGGACACCCGAGAGTATCCAGTGACTACAGTGTGTTTCGAGACCCCCAAAGGTACCCTCTCTCATCCAGTGGGGTTAGTATCTCAATTACCGCATGATGCCATTGTGGGAAGGGATTTTCCGAAGTTCTGGGAACTGTGGGATGATCCTGAGCCCCCCACTGGTGCCCCTATGTACCAGGAATGTGATAGCCAGAACTCCTCTGAGAGTGGTGAGGACTCTCCAGAATTTCCCTTGTCAGTATTGGCAGGGGAGACTCAAGAAACTGGAGAGGAGCCCACCTCCTCAGACGAAAACCTACCGTCTGTGGAGTTTTCTGATCTGGAGGTTCACAGGGAAAATTTTGCCACAGAACAGTTAAAAGACCCCGCCCTAATAAAGGCACGGGAAAACGTAGTGGAAATAGATGGCGAGTTAGTGAACCCAGATAATACCTGCACTTACCCATACTTCAGCGTAGAGAAGGACCTACTGTGTCGGGTGGCAAAAAGGGCAGAAGAAACCGTTGAGCAGCTTGTGGTGCCCAAACCTTACAGGAAGTTGGTGTTGGAGTTGGCCCATGGGCACATTCTTGGAGGTCATCTGGGGACAGAGAAAACCCGAGAGAGGGTATTACAGAGATTCTATTGGCCTGGAGTGATGAAGGACATAGAAAATTATTGTTCCTCCTGCCCTGTGTGTCAGAGGTCGGCCCCGATGCCACATTTCCGTAGCCCGCTGGTCCCTCTACCCATCATTGAGGTCCCGTTTGAGAGAATCGCAATGGATTTGGTAGGTCCTATAATCAAGTCCGCTAGGGGGCACCAGTACATATTGGTTATAATGGACTATGCCACCCGTTATCCAGAAGCGATCCCTCTCAGAAATACCTCGGCCAAAACCATAGCCAAAGAGCTATCTCTTGTTTTTAGCCGGGTGGGTATTTGTAAAGAACTGCTTACGGACCAAGGTACACCCTTTATGTCCCGGGTTATGAAAGAGCTGTGTAAATTGCTCAAAGTGACGCAATTGCGTACATCTGTGTATCACCCCCAAACCGATGGGCTGGTTGAAAGATTCAACAAAACCCTAAAACAAATGTTGAAGAAAGTGGTGGATAGAGATGGAAAGGATTGGGACTGTCTACTTCCTTATTTGATGTTTGCTATTAGGGAGGTGCCCCAATCCTCTACGGGATTCTCCCCCTTTGAGTTACTGTATGGGAGACACCCAAGAGGGCTGTTGGATATTGCCAAGGAAACTTGGGAAAGTGAGAGTTCTCCCCACAGGAGTGTGATTGAGCATGTCGCCCTGATGCAAGATCGAATTGCACAGGTAATGCCCATCGTGAAGGAACATTTGGCCCAAGCGCAGTTGGCACAGCAGAGAGTGTACAACCGTGGAGAAAAGACCCGTACCTTTTCCCCGGGGGATAGGATATTGGTACTTGTCCCTACGGTTGAAAGTAAATTCCTTGCCAAATGGCAAGGCCCCTACGAGATAATGGAAAAAGTGAGCGAAGTGAATTACAAGGTCAGACAACCAGGAAGGCGAAAGCCCGAACAGATATATCACGTTAATCTGTTAAAAGCCTGGAGGGATAGAGAGTCCCTAGTCGCAGAAACTTGGTCACCAGCTCAAACTGGTTGCGTGATTCCGGAGGTTGGAATAGCAGCCACCTTGTCACAACCCCAACAACAGGAGGTTAAGGAGTTTGTGCTTCGCAACAAGGAGGTGTTCTCTGAGCTGCCGGGACAAACATCTGGGGTAGAGCATGATATTATTACCCCGCTCGGTGAAAGGGTGAAGTTAAAACCCTATCGGATCCCAGAGGCCCGACGGGAGGCAATACGGGAGGAAGTACAGAAAATGCTGAACTTAGGGGTGATAGAGGAGTCCCAAAGTGATTGGTCTAGTCCCATTGTGTTGGTGCCTAAACCGGATGGGAGCTGGCGATTTTGTAACGATTTTCGTCAGTTGAACAAAGTTACAAAATTTGACACCTACCCCATGCCACGTATAGATGAGTTGATCGACCGGCTGGGAACAGCCCGATACATGACGACTCTTGACCTCACAAAAGGGTATTGGCAAATTCCCCTGGCCAAGTCGGCCAAAGAGAAAACCGCATTTGTAACCCCAGACGGGGCGTTCCAATATAAGAGAATGCCGTTCGGGTTACAGAATGCGCCGGCCACATTCCAGCGGAAAATGGACCAGATACTGAGGCCCCATCGGAAGTATGCTGCGGCTTACCTGGATGACGTAATTGTCCATAGCACAGATTGGGCCTCACATCTGCCAAAAGTGCAAGCAGTCCTAGACTCTATCCGGGAAGCGGGGTTTACGGCTAACCCCAAGAAGTGTACCATTGGGCAGGAGGAGGCCAAATATCTTGGGTACACCATTGGCAGGGGAGTGATAAAACCCCAACTCAACAAAGTCGAGGCCATCCAGAGTTGGCCACGTCCCAACAGCAAGAAGCAGGTACGGGCCTTTCTGGGAATCGCGGGTTATTATCGGCGCTTCATTCCCCACTTTGCTTCTAAGGCTGTGCCCCTAACCAACCTGATGAAAGGGAAAGGGTCGGTCATGATTAAATGGACCCCCGAGGCTGAGGCAGCATTCCAATTCTTGAAACAAGCCTTATGTAGCCAGCCAGTGTTGTACTCACCCGACTTCTCTAAAGACTTTGTCGTACAAAGTGATGCGTCAGATGTGGGGTTAGGAGCAGTATTGTCCCAGGTCTGGAACGGGGAAGAGCACCCAGTCATTTACCTCAGCAGGAAGTTGAAGTCCCATGAGGTAAATTACGCCACGGTTGAAAAGGAGTGTTTAGCGGTGAAGTGGGCTCTAGATTCCCTTCGGTACTATCTGCTAGGTAGGCACTTTGACATGGTTACGGATCACGCTCCGTTAAAGTGGATGGCTCAAAACAAGGAGACAAATAGAAGAGTGAATAGGTGGTTCCTGGCCCTACAGGAATTCAACTTCACAGTAAAGCATCGCCCTGGCGTTCAAATGGGGAATGTGGATGCTTTGTCTCGAGTACATGAATGCCTGATTGCTGGTGTTCCAACCCCAAGGTTAAAACAAGAGGGGGGGTATGTGACAGCAGGAAGGTAAAGTCACCTGGTTGCATCCAGGGGGGTAGATATATTTCTCCCAGATTCAGGCTTTATGCCGACTTATACAACTAGGGAGTTGATGAAGCCCAGCTGAGGCTAGTGGGCTCATGGATGACTCATACCTCTAGGGAGAGGGCTGGGCGTCGTGCAGGCAGGGAGTTGATGAGACCAGCTGAAGCTTGTCAGCTCATTTAAAGGCCTCTATAAAAACTCCCAGATTCATTAGGTGTTTGCTCATGCCTGGAACCAGACCTGTGTGGACTGTCTAGGGAGAGTGAACCCCTGTGCGGTGAGGCAAAGCCTGTGTGGCTATTTGTTTGGACTTTTACTAAACCAGGGACTTAGGGACTAGGACAGCACCAGGCTGATCCCAGTTGTTAGTTTAGGAAACCTGCATGTTTAGTCAGAGGTCAAACTGACCAGGATTTATTTTGTTTATGTTTCTTTTTGGCTTTGCTGTGTTTTTGTCACTGTACATAGAGAAATAAACCACACCTTTTGATTTTGAAAACCACAACCTCCGTCTGCTGGCCCTGTTTTTGTGTGGGGAGCCCAACCAGGGGGTCACACACACCCTCTACCGAGTTAACCCCCTCACAGTTGGTAAGTTAGGTATATCCATTGTCCATGGCTTAAGTAGTTCTGTAGATGTCCTAATAGAATCATTACTGAGTGGATAAATTCAGATGAGCAGTCTTGTGAATATTTGAATATGTACCAGGGTGACCAGGTTTTGTGGAAGCGATCAACGTTGTCGATCGACTGAGCAACAGTGTCTTCCATCACACAGATTTTGGATACTTTGTGTAGCCATTCCTAAATAGTTGGCACCCTAGAAGATTTCCAGAAAAGTGGAATGAGAGCTTTGGCAGCATTCAGTAGATGTTTAAAGAGTGAGTGTTTATATTTTTTAATAGGGAAATCTGTGACATGGAGAAGACAACCCATCGCATCAAGCTTTAGTTTTGTTTCTGTAATCTGAAATATTAATTTTCTTACCTCTGACCAAAAAGGTTGCAGCACTGGACAGGGCCACCAAATGTGTAATAACGTTCCTCTATCATTATTACAATGCCAGCATGTGCCTGGAGTTTGAGGGAACCAGGTGTGTAGTTTCACAGGGGTAGCATACCATTGAGTTAGTAGCTTGTATGCCGTTTCCTGGGTTCTAGTGCTGAGGGAGCATTTATGAGCAAAAATGCCATCCTTTTGCCATTGTTTATCTGTGTGTATAACACCAAGCTCTTTTGACCATCTCTCTCTAGGCCCATCCACCCCGGAGCCGCAGCCCCCCGAATCCATCCATAGGTAAGCGATGTCGCTTTGGGGATCGGTTCGTCAGCCAGGCAAACTGTCTCCAGTTCAGTCAATTGTCTGACAAAGTTAGTCTTTATAGGCGCTTGGTTAAGGTAGCTGCGAATTTGAAAATAGGTCCACATTGGCAGAGCGGGGATGTTGTTGTCTGTCCTAATGACTGAGATGTCTTTAAACTTGTTGTCGTTGAAACAGTGTGTGGCCAGAAGGGGATTGTTTGTAGCAGGGATGCGAAGAGTGTTGTTCTCCGGTCCTGGTAGAAAGTCAGGGTTGTTATGCAAAGGTGTGAGCAGGCTTAGGTGCGAGGAGAAGTTTTGCAATTTTGTTAAACTGTGAAAAACTGCCAATGTAGTTCCTATAAGCGGGTGCAGTCTTAGAGCTGCTGGGTAGCTCGTCCAAGGGATCCAGGGTGAAAATCGTATGGGTGTATGGCTTATTGCGTCTTCTAGCTCCACCCAGTCTTTAAGTTTGTAGTGACAGTGCCAGTCTATGATCCTAGTGACATGTGAGGCTAAATAGTAGTGTTTGTAATTAGGGATGCCCATCCCCCCTCTTTCCTTGGTCTGGGACAACAGGGCGAACCTCACTCTAGGATCTTTGTGGGCCCAAATGAATTTCATTTGGGCTGAGCAAAGGGCTCTAAAAAAGCTCTGGGGTATCTTTGTTGGTAAATTCTTGAGTAGATAGCAGACCCTCGGCAGTATAATCATCTTGCAGATCACTGCTCTCCCAAGAAAAGTGTCGCGAGTGCCAAACTTGGAGATCTGAGCTGATCATTTTCAGTAAGGGTACAAAATTGTGCTTATATATCTGATGTAGTGTGGGGGTCAACCAAATTCCCAGATATTTAAGGGCTGAGTCCAACCACTTAAAGGGGCAAACAGATTTTAGTGAGTTAAGAGAGTCTACAGGAATAGAGATGTTCATCGCTTCCAACTTGGAAAAATTAATTTTTCAATTAGATACATAGCCAAACTAGGAGAACTCTTTTAGTAAAGAGGCAAGCGAGGTGTGTGGGTTTGTTACGAAGAACAGTAAATCGTCTGTATAAGCCGCTATTCCTTTTTTGCCACTTCAAACCCCTTAATTGAGCCTTCTGCCACAATTCGTCTGATGAAAGGTTCAAGTGATAGGATAAATAAGAGGGGGAGAGGGGGCAACCCTGTCTCGTTCCGTTGTTGATTTTAACTGAATCTGACAAAGAGCCATTAATCTTAAGCTGTGCAGTAGGGTTGTTATATAGGGAGGAAACCAAGCCATCATATGTGTTCCCAAGCCAATGAACCTGCACGTTTCCAGCATGAAGTCCCAGGCCACTCAATCGAAAGCCTTCTCCGTGTTCGTAGACAGGAGACGGCCCTCAATGCTACCCGGCCTGGCAGTATGTATTAGATTGAGTGCTTTAATTACGTTGTTTCGTGTTTCTCTGCCAGGCATGAATCCAGCCTGCTCAGGACCTATCAGGGTGTGAAGCAGGGGTCTCAGCCTATTGTCAATAATTTTTGACATGAGTTTTACATCTAAGTTAAGCATAGATATTGGCCCGTAACTAGCGCATTCAGTGGGGTCCTTATTTGGCTTGGGAAGGACCGTTATGTGTGCTGAAAGAAAAGTTGGCGGAATCTCCCTGGGTTTTGACATAGCATTCAGGGCCTTCAACAGCGGCTTAAGCAGAGTGGTTAGGATTTTTTTTTAGTAAATGGCTGTAAAGCCGTCTGGACCTGGACTCTTCCCAGTTTTAAGGTTTTTAATGGCCCGTTGGAGTTCTATGGCTTTGATAAGTTGTTCTAATAATTCTACGTCTGTAGTTGTCAAGGTTGGTAGGTTTGAGTCTTTTAGATAATTTAGGATAAAATGTTGTCTATCACCCTGGGTATAGCTTGTTATATTTTGTTCAGGGAGGTTATATAGAGAGGTGTAGTACCCATGAAAATGGTGAGCTATTTTCGATCGTATGCCCAATATGTTTTGGTTTGAATGTGCAGCTCGTAGTGTTTTGTCTCCGTGTTCGTAATAAACTTTTTTCTTAAAAAATAGGAAGTGTTTGGTCCTTGTGTCAATTATCTGCTGACGTGCCTTTGTGGTCTCTAAGAGCTCTAGGGCAGATTGTTCAGGCAAGGATTGTTTGTGTTTTGTTTTCAATGAGTGGATTTTCTCCGCTAGGCGTTTAATTTCCTGTTCTCTAGGCGTTTAATTTCCTGTTCTCTGTCTTTTTTACGTCGAGCTCCCATTTTGATAAGATCGCCCCTAATAGTACATTTATGGGCTTCCCAGACTGTCATGGAGTCCATCCTTGGAGTGTTGTTAAGCGCAAAGTAGTCCTTGAGTGAGGTGGCTATTTGTGGTAGCAGTATGGGGTCAGTTAGTAAAGACGAGTTTAACCTCCAAGTGTTGGATTTGGGAGGGGGTGCCATCAGATCTAAAGTCAAGGATACTGGGGCATGGTAAGAAATGGTTTGAATCCCTATGTGGGCACCTGAGATCCTGTCAAGATCTCTTTGTGAGACAAAAAGGTAGTCAATCCTCGAGAAACGACCATGAGGTATGGAATAGAAAGTAAAATCCCTATCTTCTGGATGGAGAAAACGCCATGTATCTATCAGTTGAAGGGATTGTAACGATAGTATGATTTTCTTGAGGATTTTGTACGTGATATATGTTTTGCCTGTGGACGTGTCTAAGAGGGGGTTTAGTGGTACATTAAAGTCACCCCCCCGTATCAAGCAGCCTGTATATACCTTATTACCTATGAGGGATAATGGAAAACCAAAAAATAAGAGGAGAAGTAGAAAGAGAGAAAAAAAGAGAAACATAATATGAGATACTGTAATCTCCCTAGGATTCAGAAAGTTCCCAAGGTGTGTAAGTTAGTGTTCCCTGTAGGGTTAATCTCCCGGCAAGGGGACACTTTAGGGGGTAGTGGGCTTTGGCCTACCTGTACGAGCCCAACCGATTATAAATAGGGATGAGCCGAACACCCCCGGTTCGGTTCGCACCAGAACCTGCGAACGGACCGAAAGTTTGCGCAAAATTTAGAACTCTATTAAATACAATGGACTCGAACGTTCAAAATCAAAAGTGCTAATTATAATGGCTAATATGCAAGTTATTGTCCTAAAAAGGGTTTGGGGACCCGAGTCCTGCCCTAGGGGACATGTATCAATGCAAAAAAAAGTTTTAAAAACTGCCGTTTTTTCGGGAGCAGTGATTTTAATGATGCTTAAAGTGAAATATTCCTTTAAATATCGTACCTGGGGGGTGTCTAAAGTATGCCTGTGAAGTGGCATGTGTTTCCCGTGTTTAGAACTGTCCCTGCACAAAATGACATTTCTAAAGGAAAAAAAGTCATTTAAAACTGCTTGCGGCATTAATGTAATGTCTGGTCCCAACAATGTGGATGAAAATCATTGAGAAAAATGGCATGGGTACACTAGCCCAATACCAGCCCCTTTGGGTCTTGTATGGATATTAAGGGGAACCCCGCACCCAAATAAAAAAAAGGCCCTATATACTCTGAACAGCAGTATACAGGCGGTGCAAATAAGACAGGGACTATAGGTTTGTTTTTAGGTAGAATCTGTTTGTAATTTGGAACAGGTACATTGTTTAAGTGTAGCTCCAGCCAAAAAATCTATTTTTAAGCTTTTTGGAAAACATAGGGAAGGGTTATCACCCCTGTAACATTTGTTTTGCTGTCTGTGCACATGTTCAGAACATTTCACCTCACTTTCTGTCCCAATGACAAATGTTTTTTGAAAATTTGGCGTTTTTATTGAAACAAGGATTGGTGATAAAGCATCAGTGGAGAGGAGACCCCTTTTCCCCATATTATCTCCTAGCGGTAGATTTCCTCTCACTTCCTGTTGTCTCCTTCCGTTTGCAAGTAGGAGTCGTTTGTAAGTTGGATGTTTGAAAGTAGGGGCCTGCCGTATATACTCTGCAGAGATTTGGCCCTTAGGTGTTGGTGCTGCCACAACACTGTAAACCCTCACAGTTACTCTTGGTGGGCGCTGGAATGCTCTGCTGTGAACTATTACATCAAGAATTGTAATTTCATGCCATTGTTGAACAGTGGTAGGAAAAATTGGGCCGTTGGTGGTGGTGCTGGTGCAACAACACTGTAAGTCCTCACAGTTACTCTTGGTGGGCGCAGGAATGGGCCCAGCTGTGAAATATTGGATCAAGAATTGTAATTACATGCCCCAGTTGAACAGGGGCAGAAAAATTGGGCCTTTGGTGGTGGTGGTGGTGGTGGTGGTGTTGCCACAACACTGTAAGCCCTCACAGTTACTCTTGGTGGGCCCAGGAATGGGCCCCGCTGTGAATTATTAGATCAAGAATTGTAATTACATGCCCCTGTTGAACAGGGGCAGAAAAATTGGGCCTTAGGCACTGGTGCCACAACACTGCAACCCCTCACAGATACTGTACTTGGAGCGCAGCAATGAGCCCTGCTGCAAAGTATTGCATCAAAAATTTTAAAGTGCCATCTGTGCAATAATATATTGCAAAGGTGATGAAAGTACTGTGCTCCCCTTCCCCTTGTGCCCTCCCTCTCCAGCTATCCATGTAACGATCACCTGTACTGTACTGTACTGGTGAAATATATCTTTCATAGCTGTGTCTTTATCTTCTTCCACATATCCCCAATAGTTAGACCCCTTTTACACTTAGGGCTGTGCAGACTTTTCGGCTGCTGGCGGGGTACTTTTAACCCCCGCTAGTGGCCCAAGAAAGGGTTAATAGTGCCCGTGTTGTGGCGCTGCTGAATTGCTTTGCAGGCGCTTTGGCAGCGCTGCCCATTCATTTCAATGGGCAGAGCGTTTTGGGAGCGGTGTATCCCCCCGATTCTCTCTACAGCGGGCCCGCATGTGCCGACCTGGTAAGTGCATTGAGACACCTCCAACAAGTAGAAGTTGATCCAGGGTTTCACCCGATCGCCTTTCAGGGGGTCAGGAAGGAATTTTTCCCTGCTGCAGCAATTGGCCTTGACTCGGCTGGGGTTTTTTCGCCTTCCTCTGGACCAACGGGGGGGGTGGCTAGGTCATTGGGCCCTATTCACTAGACATGTGCATTCGTTTTCGTCCGAATGCATTTTCGTCCGAATTTCAGCTATTTTCGTTATCGTTTTAACAAACGAAAACGAAAGCACAGAATCCGAAAACCGAAAGATCCGACATAAACAAATGCTTTATTTTCGTTTTCGTTGCTACAACAGTTCGATATAGATAGGAGATTCGACGTGACGCTGACAATAACAATCTGTGTCTATCGAACCTGTGGTCGAATGTGCCTAACCTTAACTCTATTAGTCCAAGATTATTCTACATAGGAGAGAAAAGATTCGACATTATAGAGAGAAAAGATTCGACATAGGAGAGAAAAGATTCGACATAGGAGAGAAAAGATTCGACATAGGAGAGAAAAGATTCGACATAGGAGAGAAAAGATTTGTTATTATAGAGAGAAAAGATTCGACATAGAGAGAAAAGATCACTGCTGGAATTGGGTGGGGGAAGTAAAATAAAAATAAAGTTGATGATGAATGTTATTGGCTGATTGTAACCAAAGAGGAGGAGCAGTAAAATAGCTAGAATGACGAAGATTCGACAAAGCATCGAAAGTTAGAAGATTCGACGGTGCAGCAAAACTGTACGACGCTGCAATCGTACATTTCCGGTCAAATGCATCCTCCCATAGGCTATAGAAGAATTCTAATGTTGGTTGACTAGTAATAGTAATGAATAAATATAATTATTACTAGTCATACAACATTAGAATTCTTCTATAGCTTGTGGGCGGAACATTCGACCGGAAATGTATGATTGCAGCGTCGTACAGTTTCACTGCTCCGTCGAATCTTCTTTGAACATTCGACAGACACCATAAGCCTTCAATGACAGATTCGACCTTAATTAATTCAGATTTTCGGACGAATGCAATTTCTAACGAAAAACGAAATAAATAAAAACGAATTTCGGGAGTAACTAAATAAATTTATTTTTCGGACGAAAACGAAATTCCGAAACGAAATATTTCAGTGTGCACATGTCTACTATTCACCATCCCCTTCACCTTTTTCTTCCCATCATGTGCAACTTTAAATATTCAGCGGACACCCTCCACAGGCTAAGGAATACTGCCTCAACACTACCAACCTCCACCCAAAAAATACTACGAAAAGAACAACTGCTAAGGATCAATCAACAATCGACTGTCAAAAACGCGAAAAGACCACTCCAACTACAACATTTATCATGCGCCCTGATCAACACCAGATCGGCAGTCAAGCACAGACAGGAAATTCACGACTTCATCACGCAAAACGACATAGATTGCCTCTTTATCACGGAAAGCTGGCTAACACCTGACTGTAACACCATCCTAACAGAATTAGTACCTGAGAACTACTGAATCCTAACCGAGCACAGAATAGGACAGAGAGGAGGAGGCCTAGCAGTGATCTTCAAATCTAACCTCTCTCGCACCAAACCAACTATACAGAATTCATTGCCGTTCATGGAGACACTAAAGCCGTGTACACACGATAGGTTTTACAGATGAAAACAGTCCGATGGACTTTTTTCATCAGACAAACCGATCGTGTATGGGCCCCATCGGTCTTTTTTCCATCGGTGTTTAAAAATAGAACATGTTTTAAATTTATCCGATGGTTAAAAAACCGATAGCAAATTACTATCGTCTGTGGGGAACTCTATCAGATAAAAAACCCACGCATGCTCTGAATCAAGTCGACGCATGCTCAAAAGCATTGAACTTAATTTTTCTCGGCTCATCGGAGTGTTTTATGTCACCGCGTTTGGAACGGTCGGTTTTTTGACTGATGGTGTGTAGGCAAGACTGATGAAAGTCAGCTTCATCGGTTTTCCGATGGAAAAATCCATCGGTTAAAAAACCATAGGAAATCCGATCGTGTGTACAGGGCTTCACTCTACAGCTCCAAACAACACCCCAGGACACCATCCACATACTGCTCTGCTACAGACCGCCAGGACCGAAGACAAACCTCTTCACACCCCTTACCGAATTTATCTCGACATTGACTTTAAAAACCAAAAACATCCTATTACTAGGGGACTTCAACCTCTGGGCTAACTCCACTCAAGACCCCATCGCCATCTCCTGCATCAACCAATTGGAAGAACTAGGTCTGCAGCAATTGATAAATGCCCCCACGCATGGATCGGGTCACATTCTTGACCTCATCTTTAAACAAAATTTGGACATCAACGCAATGGAGAACATGCCGTTACCATGGACGGACCACCACACTATCAAATTTAAAAATACCACCAACACCATCTCCCTAAAACCGGAACACTCAATAACAAAATACTGGACAAGATCTCAGAAGAAATTACACTCGGAACTCTTCAAAACGACACTATCAAAAAAAATAGGAACGCAAAATCACAACCACTCAACGGAACAAACACTCAACTCCTTAAACAAAGCATTACGAGAAACAGCAGACATAGTCGCTCCGAGACGCATAGCACTCATTCACAAAAACAACTCGGGCTGGTTTAATGACACTCTTACTCTACTGAAGCAAGAACGGAGAAGGGCCGAAGGAGCCTGGAGAAGAAACAAAACTGAGGAAAATCACATTAACTACAAAGCGCTCACTAAGAAATATCACAAAGCAATTTTCAGAGCAAAAAAGGAACACTTCTCAAACACCATCAAAAAAGCCTTAAACCGACCACGGGAACTCTTCAAACTAGTCACTCAGACTATGAACCCCACCTGCCTAGAACCTCCAGCAAGCGAAACCCAAGAGTTCTGTAATGAGCTATCGGATTTTTTTATCAACAAAATCAAAAACATTCGGGAAATAATTCAACAGAAAAAAACAACCAACCCCACTCTGCCAAAGCAAATAAAGGAAATCAATACGAACCGTATACAATTGACTAAATTTTCGTTGGTCCCAATCACCATCGACACCACCAAAAACATAATCAGAAGCCTCAGAGACAGCACTTCTCCAAATGACATAATTTCTACAAAACTCTTGAAATAATGTACCGACATTCTAGCACCTACCATAAAACACCTCATAAACAAATCATTCAAAGAAGGTATTGTTCCGAGCTCTCTCAAGCAAGGCATAATCAAACCACTCCTAAAGAAACCCAACCTCGACCCCAAAGACCCAAACCACCGGAGACCGGTAACAAGCCTCAACACCATCTCGAAGATTATGGAGAAAGCAGTAGTACAACAGCTACAACTCCACTTGGACACTTACAAACTCTTGGATCCACTACAATCAGGCTTCCGCCCTGGCCATGGCACAGAAACAGCACTTCTTAAAATATGGGATGACGCCCTCGAAGCAGCAGATGATGGAGAATCATGCCTTCTGGTGCTGCTGGATCTCTGTGCAGCGTTCGACACAGTAGATCACAAAACTTTACTGATTCACCTTAAAGTAGCAGGAGTCGCAGACCCTGACCTATCCTGGTTCGCATCCTTCCTAGATAATCGTTCCCAGACAGTAAAACTAGGAGCTTTCACCTCTGAAACTCGCGCAATTTCTTGCGGAGTCCCTCAAGGATCACCCCTGTCGCCCTTGCTCTTTAACATCTACCTCCGCCCACTCCTCAAAATCATCAGCAAACAGGACCTGTGCTACCACTCATACGCTGACGACACCCAACTCTACTTTCGTATCACCGGGATAAAAGACCAATATCACGGATTGGAAAATTGCCTCACATTGATCGATGAATGGATGACTGAGAGTTCCCTCAAACTCAACGGATCCAAAACAGAACTCCTTCTCCTCCACGCAAACAAAAAGACTAAAACTAAAACTTCTTGGACACTTCCCACCATCCTTGGACAGACCATTACACCAAGCACCAAAGTCAAAAGCCTCGGAGTCATCTTTGACTCAGAGATGTCGATGGATGCACAAATAGGATCAGTAGTCAGCGGATCTCACCATCTCCTCCGCCTGCTGCGTAGACTCATCCCCTTCATCCCGGAAGAAGACAAAGCAGTGGTAGTGGGAACAATTATCAACTCGCGACTCGACTACACAAACGCCCTCTACCTCAGACTACCCAAATACCAGATTTCGCGCCTACAAGTCGTCCAGAACACGGATGTCAGGCTAGTAACGGGAAAAAAAACCTGGGAATCCGTCACCCCATCACTGAGGACCCTGCATTGGCTAACAGTAAAGGATCGGATCACATTCAAGACCCTCTGCCTCACCCACAAGTGCATACAAGGAAACGCTCCTCAATATCTATGCGAGAAGATAAAACACTACACCCCCAATCGCACTCTCTGATCAACAAACCAAAACCTCCTTCACATCCCCAAGTCCCGCTTCAAAACAAAGGGAGAACAAAGATTTGCAGTCCAAGGACCACGGCTATGGAACACTCTACCCATCAACATCCGAATGGAAGAAAATCATCGGGCCTTCAGGAAAAAACTTAAGACCCACCTCTTCTGATGGATCAGGACGTCACTGGATGCAAAGCGCCTTGAGGCGATTTAGTTCGCATTTGTAGCGCTATACAAGTTATTCACTCACTCACTCACTCACTCAGAACATCCATGAGGGACAAAGAATGAGAAAAACAGCTAGGAAGCTGTAAGGAAGATGCAGAGCTGAAGTCCAGTGTCTGTGCATAAACTTTTGCCATGACTGATTATGGAAAAAAACTATTTTATTTCACCATAGTGATCATATGAAGCCATTTATCGTTTAGCTCCTTTTTAAATCATAATGATAAGTTTACATGCCCTGGAATGTTTTGCCTTGGTACATACACACAAGGTGACACACACCCCATATCTGTGGCTTTTCAAATTTCAGTCAGTGTCTGTGTATAAATAGTCAATGAGATTGTTATCTCTCACGTGGATGCACTAAGCAGGCTAGATACTGAGCCATGGGGAGCAGAAAAGAACTGTCAAAAGGCCTGCGCAACAAGGTAATGGAACGTTATAAAGATGGAAAAGGATACAAAAAATATCAAAAGCTTTGAATATACCAGTCAGCACTGTTCAATGACTAAGAAAGATGATACAAATATGATACAAAGAAAAACCCCCAAGTATCCTTGTGAGAAATACAGGCTGCTCTTGAAAAGGTGGCGTGGTTGTTTCAAGGAGAACCATACAAAGATACCTAAACAAAAATGGGCTGCGTGGTTGAGTTGCCAGAAATAAGCATTTACTGTGCCAATGCCACAAAAAAGCCAGATTACAATATGCCTGACAACACCGTGATACGCCTCGCAGCTTCTGGCACACTGTAATCTGGAGTGGCGAGACCAAAATAGAGCTTTATGGTCACAACCATAAGCACTATGTTTGGAGAGGGGTCAATAAGACCTACAGCGACAAGAATACCATCACCACTGTGAAGCAAGGTGGTGGCTTACTGATGTTTTGGGGGTGTGTGCACTCTTAAGGCACATGGTATCTTGTGAAAATTGATGGCAAGATGAATGCAGCATTTTATCAGAAAATGCTGACAGACAATCTTCATTCTTCTACACGAAAGCTGCGCACGGGACGTTCTTGGACTTTCCAGCACAACAGTGACCCTAAGCACAAGCCCAATTTGACGCTCCAGTGGTTACAGCAGAAAAACATGAAGGTTCTGGAGTGGCCATTATAGTCTCCTAACCTTATTATCATTGAACCACTCTGGGGAGATCGAAAATGTGCGGTTCATGCAAGATGACCAAAGACTTTGCATGACCTGGGGGCATTTTTACCTTTTGACGAATGGGCAGCTATACCACCTGCCAGAATTTGGCCTCATAGAGAACTATTACAAAAGACTACAGCTCTCTATGCCCCATTTTCTTGGCAGTGCTTTACCCTTCCTCTGGTTGTGGCACTAGTGTGTAATTGGTGTGTCCCAGGTAGCCCCAGAAATTGGGGTCTGTGGGGTTCATGCCCACTCCCCTTGACTTAATCCTAAGTGGGAGCTTGTGGATTTTGGCAGCAGCAACTTTTCCTTGTTGGTTTTTAAAGTCACGTGGCTTCCCACATAACACATTACAGACATAAGGGTGTCAGAAACCACGAATTAAACCGAGACAGAAATACATAGACAGGTGGGTCCACGGAACAGGCAGCTATGAAGACAGTTACATCAGCACGTAGACTAGGCCACCAGAATTGTTGGGAAATGGCCCAAAATAGTTGATTCTTCCAAGGGTGGCCAGCAGCCTTGGGAGAATGGTAAGTCTGGAGCAAGGCAGTACGGAGACTCTCGGGAGCAAAGTAGCGGTCACAAGGTTTCTCAGGAGGGGCATGGACCTAAGCGGCAAGAATTTTGTCACCCAAAGGAGAAGTGAGACTGGTGCGAACCTTAGCCAGAATACGATCAGGAGGAATCGCAGGAACCGGAACCGACTCCATCTTGGAAGTGGAGGAAAATTGTTGTGACAAAGCGTCAACCCTTACATTCTTAGTACCGGGTAAGAATGAGACAATGTAATTGAAACTTGACAAGAAAAGAGCCAATCGCGCCCTTCTGGGAGAGAGGCGTTTAGCCTCAGACAAGAATGTGAGATTCTTATGGTCAGTATTCTTTCAGGGTTAAATAGATCGCTAACAGCTCTCTGTCACCAATCTCATAATTGCACTCCGCAGGTGACATTTTATTGGAAAAGTAGCCACAAGGATGCGTAGCGCTCTCAGAGGTAGGACAGAATGGCACCAACTCCAGTCTCAGAAGCATTAACCTCAAGGATAAAAGGTAAATTAGGATCAGGATGTGCCAATACAGGAGCAGAAACAAAGGCAGCCTTGAGACTCTCAAAGACCTTAATGGACTCCGGAGACCAACTCTGTGGGTTACCATCCTTTCTGGTCATATCAGTCAGGGGCTTAACCAAAGACGAGCAGTTACGAATAAACGTCCAATAATAGTTGACAAAGCCAAGAAAACGCTGCAAAGGACGTAAACCCACGAGTCGGGGCCACTGTAGAACTGCTGAAAGTTTCTCTGAGTCCTTCGAAAAACCAGCAGTGGAAATGACATAACCCAGGAATTTAACCTGTTCACAATATAATTCGCAGTTCTCCAATTTACAATAGAGATTGTTCACTCTTAGTTTCTGAAGCACACGCCAGACATCTGTGTGGTGGCTCTCTAGGGACTTGGAAAATATGAAAATATCATCGAGATAAACCACCACACTTAACTGCAACAAATTTCGGAGGACATTGTTAATACATTCCTGGAAAACTGCCAAAGCGTCTCAGTTCACCACTCTTCTTCTTCACAAAGAAGAAACTAGCACCAGCAGGAGACAAGGATTTGCGGATGAAACTTTGAGAAAGTGTGTCTGCAACATACTCATCCATGGCTTTATCCTCCAAGACCGACAAAGGTAAACCCGGCCACGAGGGGGTATGGCACCTGGTTGAAGGTCAATTGCGCAATCATACGACCGGTGTGGAGGCAAACTACCGGCTTGACCTTTGTCAAAGACATCGCTAAAATCGTGGTACTTCTCCGGCATGGAGGAGAGTGAAGAGGTGCACAGGACCTTGGCTGCCTTCTTGAAGCATGTTCTACTGCATTGTGGCGACCAGGAGAGAACCTCAGCATGGAGCCAATCAAAAGAGGGGTTGTGCCTCTGTAACCAAGGATAACCAATAACCAGCGGAAACTTAGGTGAGGAAATAACTTGGAATTGGATTATCTCCTGGTGAAGAGCCCCTACGACCATAGGAGCTGGCAATTAGCCGACAGCTGAGCGGCCAGGTCAGAGAAGGAAGGGCTGAGCCCAGCCCTGACAAAGGGTTAGTAATAAATGTTCACATATATATATGTCTTGTATTATAGGTATCAATACAATACTTATTAAGATTTTTTCTTTATAGACAAATATATTCTGCAATTATTTACCCCTAAAGAAGAAAAAAAAAAGAATGCAGTTCGAAACGCGTTGGGTATTTCTGTCTCCTCATTGTGATGCTGGACAGAACATCGCGGTTTTCCCTATAGAGTCATGTAATTCTGTATATGTGTAGCTGCTTATTTCTGCTTTTGCTATTTTATACTGTATTCACATGAATAAAGCTTGTTTTTTTTTGTGTAAAAAACTGTGTACTCTTTTATGCCCATTATAGTTCCATTCAGAGGGTTGGTTTACTGGTTCAGCTAAAATAAGAAACATGAAATTACTCAAACTAGGGATTCCGTGTGTGAATCTATAAAGGAAAGCTCATTGCTGGATTAGGAGAGTTACTAGCCAGGAACATCTGCATGAGCAATCAAGATCTTCTTATTGCTTCCTAAAAAACTGGAGTCTGACAGAGTGGGCAGTGTTATAGGAGTATGCACTAGAGGTGGCCCTAACAAGTTTTTTGAAAGTCACTTGAAGATAGCTTATAAATACTACCTATGATATGAACCATTGGGTCTGTTCACACATTTTGAAGTCAGCCATTACCTCTTTGGGGTTTAACATGTATAGACATACCAGACTATGAAAATAAATAAACACCAATGGGGCTGGAAATGGGGGTTACAGGAGTGACAACAGTCACCAGGTTCTGAGCATTTTTGTAATCTTAGAAGAAGATCATGCACGCTAATGGTTAACTAGTTTCATTATTTAAATAATGTATGCTCCTGAGGTGTATTAAAAGCAGCCTTATGCTAAAAATATACATATATTAGCAACAAGTCATGCAACAGTTGAAACATGCTAGACTGCAATCCCATGCCAAAGCCAGAAAAGAAAATATACAGCTCTGTTTTTTCCCTTAAACAGCTATAGATGCAGACACTGTTATGTTTTAGGACTCGGGGAAAAAAAACATTCTTTGCATTATTTCATAGTTTCATTAGTGCTTAATTTTTCTTTTGGCACTGAATATCCTTAGGAGAAAAGACTTGTGTACAGAACAAATTTCTTGTATAGCAACAGTAAGGACAACCAACTTGAAAACTCCTCAAAGACATGATGTAAATGATGTCACCCTTTGCAGCTGAAATTGCTTCCTGGCTGTTATGTTAAGACAGCCAAAAGTACAAGCGATACTGCCTTCTAGAGAAGGATCTCTTTGTTAATTATTTTAGAATTCATATACGTAGTATGTTTTAGAAATGCTTTGAAATAAAAATATTTTTAAAGAAATTTACGTGAATTCCAGATGCAGAGCCATGGTGTTAAGACATTACTTGGCCATAAGACAAGTCACATTTTAGAGACACACCCTGCCAATCTATTCCATAATATGACAAATCGTGTATTTCATGTGGAAAGGATTACATGGCAGACAAAATGACAGTATATGACATGTGAGCAGAGAGAAAGTGGTGGAATTGAAACATATGTATGTATGCCACGTTATCCAATGAGAATGACAGATTGAGGTCTTATGAAGTTATATATTTCAACATGCCTGAAAAAAAACCTTGTACTTTTTTATTATTATTATTATACAGGATATATATAGCGCCAACAGTTTGCGTAGTGCTTTACAACATGAGAGCAGTCAGTACAGTTACGAAACAATTCAATACAGGAGGAATCAAAGGGCCCTGCTCGTTAGAGCTTACAATCTAGGAAGGAGGATCAAGTGATACAAAAGGTAATAACTGTGGGGGATGATCTGGTGGAGAAAAAAAAATACAGTTGTTAGGTGTGGGCAGGATAGGCTTCTCTGAAGAGAAGGGTTTCTGGGATCGTCTAAAAGCAAACAGAGTAGGAGATAATCGGATAGATTGGGGTAGGGAGTTCCATAGGATGGGTGAGGCTTGGAAAAAGTCCTGAAGGCAAGCATGGGAGGAGGTGACAAGGGAGCTAGAGAGCAGGAGGTCTTGGGGGGAGTGAAGAGAACGATTAGGTTGGTATTTTGAGACCAGGTTAATGATGTAGCTGGGAGAAGAGTTGTGAATGGCCTTGTAAGTTATTGTTAGTATTTTGAATTTAATTCATGGGTGATTGGAAGATAATAGCGGGATTGACAAAGAGGAGTAGCAGACACTGAGCAGTTGGTTAGGTGGAGCAGCAGCAGCATTCATAATGGACCTAATGGAGGGTAGCCTAAGTAAAGGTAATCCAATGAAAAGGGATTTGCAGTAGTTGAGGCAAAAGATGACCAGGGAGTGAATTAGGAGCTTTCTGATGTCATTGGTTAGGAAGGGGTGTATTTTGGAGATGTTGCGGAGGTCGAGGCGGCAAAATTTGGACAGTGATTGGATGTGGGGCTGAAAGGATAGTTTGGAGCTCAGGATTACACATAGAACCTTGGCATGCAGAGTTGTGCTATCGATCTTAACAGAGAGATCAGGGGAAGGGGTATGTGGGGGAGGAAAGATCATGAGCTTGGTTTTGGATAGATTGAGTTTTTAGGAAGTGATGTGACATCCAGGCTAATATGTCTGTTAGTAAATTAGTGATATGTGAGGAGACTGAAAAAGTGACTTGAGGGGTAGAGCGATAAATTTGGGTGTTGTCAGTGTAGAGATGGTATTGGAAGCCATGGGAGGCTGACCCAAGGAGAAGATGTAAGGTCCAATTTTTTTTCTCCCTTTGGAGCAAACTGGATCATGCTTTACTGTTTTGTTTCCCTCTGGATCAACTGTAGGTATAGGATTGTGTATATGGAGGTTTTTGATTTGTGTGTGAGTTGAACTGGAAGGACTTTTTTCAACCAGACTAATTATGTAATCTGCCAAATGTACAGAGATGGCCTTTAAATTAGTGTCTCAACCACTAATACAACGTACACACGATCGTTTTTTCTGATGAAAAAAGACAGATGGACATTTTTCATCGGACAAACCGATCGTGTGTGGGCCCCATCTGTCTTTTTTCCATCGGTATAAAAAAATAGAACATGTTTTAAATTTTACCGATGGAAAAAAAAAAACGATAGCAAATTCCGATCATCTTTGGGGAACTCCATCGGAGAAAAAACCCATGCATGCTCAGAATCAAGTCGACGCATGCTCAGAAGCATTGAACTTCATTTTTCTCGGCTCTTCAAAGTGTTTTACGTCACAGCGTTTGGGACGGTCGGATTTTTGACTGATGGTGTGTAGGCAAGACTGATGGAAGTCAGCTTCATCGGATTTCCGATGGAAAAATCCATCAGATTTTATTCCATCGGAAATCCGATCATGTGTACAGGGCATAAGTCATCAATGTACCTAGCACCACTACAGCTATTTAACTGGTGTTACAGGTAAACTTTGTAGAAATCAGTTCACAGAAGAGGAAAAAGCTATAGTAATGACTATCCCATGGTAGGTAAAGCTCCGAGTAGGTAATAGCTGTTTATGTACTTGTAATCATAGACTAAACACATAACTTTGAAACATAGAATGATGGCAAAGAAAAAGCAAGTGGTCCATTGAGTCTGCCAATTTTTATTTATTTATACATGTTTTATTTATTTTTTATTTTTTTCCTTACTTTTTTGGAAAAGTGTCTAAGTATAGATCTTTGCTTGTCCCATCCATGTATGAATCCACTTACTGTTGATTAACTCATTGCCTCTGCTGGAAGTGTTTTCCAAGCATCAGCTACTCTTTTGGTAAGATAATTTTTCAGGTTAGTTTTGAGCTTTCCGTTTGCTAGTTTGAGGTCATGTCTCCATATTCTTAATCATAGCTTCATATTGGCAGTATTGCCTTCCTGAAACATATTCACACCCTTAATGTATTTAAAGGTTTCAATCATTTGCCTTTCCTCAGGGCTGTACACATTAAGTTCCTGACATCTCTTCTGATCTCCCAGACATTTTACACTTTTTTTGCCCATCTCTGGACTGTTTCTGTCTTATAAATATCTTTTTGTAAATGAGATATAACTAAAGATCTATATAGAGAAATCAGGACCTCCATTCTCCACCTCTTTCCTGTGATGAAGCACCTCCGTTCGGTTGTAAAACTTCCTTACGAGAGAGACCCCTCCCCCCAGGCCCGGATACTGGGGGGCTGGGATACAGGTCTCTGGATGTAGGTAAAACAGTTCTGCCTTGTGGTTGGTTGGGACTGACCCAGTCTCTCCTCCCTAGTGAGTTGTTGCCCCACACACACATTTTGTTAGTCTGGCTTTGGATATGTTGGTTTTCCTCGCAAAAATGCTGGAATTTTTGTCCGGGCTGCCCCCTTCCAAGATGGCTCCTTGTGTGCTTCCTGTGGCTGGACTGTGGGCTTTCAGTCGGCAGGGAGCAGCAAGATGAGGTTGGGGTAACTGCTGGCCCACTGTAGTAGCGGCCAGGAGCTCCAGGCGGCTGCCTGGGAATGGATTGGTGGCCACCTGTTTAGGAATGGAGCCTCTCCCATCCCTCCTTAGACACAGTCAGGGAGGGGTGCTGCACAGAGCAGGTAAGCTTTCCATGGGCTGTCATGGTGTGTCTAAATCATTATGCTGTTAATATACAAGCTGCCAAAGTAGGGTAAACTGCTGTGCATAGTTCTGTCTGTTTCATTTGCCTCACAGGTTTGTTTGTCTGTAGGACTACTAATGCATGAACTGATATACAGGTGTTTGCTGCAAAGTTGAGTCTTTCCTTTTAAATCAGCAGGGCCTGGCTTTGCAGGTTTGAGATCACAATTTCAAATGCTTTAACGCTTGGATTTGCTGTTTTTAACCTTTACAGGTCAGTCGTCTCGCGTAGGTATATTAAACCTTCATTGCGCTGCTTATGACAGAGTGATGATTCAGTATGGATGACACTGCTGTGCATTGTGTTGCTGCTATGCGTTTAAGGTCTGCTTTTGGGTTTAATGTGTTTAATG